>JAODKM010000025.1:8890867-8903332 GCA_026780845.1 Petrocephalus sullivani
TTATGGGGCAGCACAAGGCAGGGGTACCCCCGGATGGAATGCCCCCATCCGGTTATGGGGCAGCACAAGGCAGGGGTTCCCCCGGATGGAATGCCCCCATCCGGTTATGGGGCAGCACAAGGCAGGGGTTCCCCCGGATGGAATGATAGTGGTATTGCTCATAATGTTATTGCTATTAACAGAGAAGGCTGGCTGAAGCAGAGGACGATCATTCGATAGAAGTCATTTTAGGCACTTGTAATTTAAATAGACCAAAAAGTCACCTGGCATAGTCTGAACAGCACGAGTGAAGGACCGGCTGCTAACGAGAGTTTGTTGCATGCTGCGTGATAACCAGACAGGTTGCAGCGCATGGCCGGGTTAAACTGCAAGGGTGCATCTCCCGAGAAGTCCCGTAGATGTGAGAGGAGCCCCGGCCTCATTTGCATACCATCGCTGTGGAAAAGACAGAGATAATGGTAATACCAGACTTAAATTCGACACCCTCAGCACTCATCCTCGGCTATGCTGCAAGACCGCAGCTTAGGAAATCAATACCAGGAAATCAAAATGTAATGCCTTGATTTAGGGCAATTGCGGCTGAAATTCTCATAGCATTCATAATGCCTGATGCTACAGTATTCATTGTGCGCTCTGTCTGCGTATTTTGGCCTTAAACCAGTTTCGTAAATCTTAACATGTATGGCTTCACATGCAGCCCTCTAGCTAGCTGCACGTAAAAACAATAACAGCTTTTAATACACTAACAAATCGTTATTAAGGTCATCCTGAAATTGTTGCAGGCACATTCATTAAGGGGCTCAGCTTTTATTTATGGTATGTTTAGCTATTAATGAGTTAAACCAGTGGCTTCAAGCAACAGGCTTATTTTGGAAGTTTGTATTGTAAAAGTGACCTTTATACAAAATGGAAAAAAATTTGTAGAAAAAAAAAAACTCATTGGGCCAGTAAGAGAAATGTTCTTTGAATCAAATTTCCCCATTGAAGATATGCATTAAATGTATGTTATTTAACTATGCATATGGTATATGCAAGAAAATAGTTATTCCTTTATACTGTGAAATGTATTATGTGGTATACTGTATGGCATTTTTATCTGCACCACTGGGATATTATGAGTGGATGAACCAAATAACATACAAAAGAATCTACCCAAAAACAAACAACAACAAAAGACAAACAAACATGCAAATCTTTCCGAGTGCCATATCGTCATGTCTGTCTGATTATAGGCGAACAGAGGTCCCCAGTCAAAAGGTGCCCACACTGTGCCACATCTCACAAATATTACTGAATAATTATAACAGAACAGTATATATTACAATCGACTTCAAATTCGCGTCTTCTGTCGGAATTACTGAGCAATATGTTAAAATGTGTCGTGTAGACATGCTTTCCTTGCAAGTGTCTGCTTAAAAATTTTGCACCGAGTCAAATAACATAAATAATTCACTAATAAGATAATCAAGCTGCAGTATATATATTTTCCATTTAAGGAACTAAACTGTGAATTAGTACTCTGACCTACCCACAATGCACTGGGTTTATGTCTTGACGTTTGCTCAAATTAACTGACCGACGAATTTGGATTCCATGCGAGTAATATATTCAAATGCAGAAGCTCTCCTCTAAACTGGGCAACAAAGAAGCTGGCCCTGGTGTAGTTTATTGATTATTAGGCAAGCGCACTAATCTTCCTAAGGTAATTAAATGCACTTAATTAAAAAGTAGTCTGACTGTCTTTTGGTCACCAAAGCAATTGCAGCTGTTCAAATAAGATTAGCAGATAACAAACTTGTCTGGAAAAATAAAGGCTGATTTAATTTGTTTACATAATTTGAATGCATAGCACTGTATCATTGTCACACACATTCGCCCTGCGATTATTACCAAGAAGGGAGGACTTGGTACCTTTCTGCGGGCTGTAGCATCCATCCTGCCCGAGTATTATATCAACCCTTCAGTGTTTTACAGACGAAACGGAGGAGTATTTTTAAGGTTGTCCTATGTGTAGCCACAGGTCTTACATTTTAATCAGTTTACAGTTTAATCAGCAACCCGAGGCTGTTTCAGAACAGGCCTTCCCCAGCTCCACCACGCATGTTCAGTTTACTTTTTTTGTTATGACTGGCCACCATATGCCAAAAGCCCCTGAATCTGTAGCCGCACCACCAGTACCACCCATTACGCTCCCACGACAAACCACAAGACCCGTAAGGTGTCGCCCTTGCTGAAGTAGATGCAAGACGACCACAGCAAATGCACCAGCTTATTCAACAGAAAAACATATAAATATGTAAACAAAGAACATATACCACAAGCACTGAGTAATGCGCAAAGATGCCGTGTCATAACTTGATCGTGAATAAATTGATTGCCAAAAGTCTGGAGAAGAGCTTAGAAGTTAGAGACTAAACAGCTTTGTACTGTAAGTGAACTCACATTACAGTGCTTACACTTTTTTTTATCTGCAGCTTTTTCTGAATTTGCCATGCAAATCAGAAGCAGAAGTAAATCAGAAGTTGGCTATATGCTACTTTTTACCACGGTTGAATTTTAAGAAAACAAAAATTTTAAATAACTATTTGATTCCCACCCACAGATTTGTTCTAGTCTTTCTCAATAAAAGTGGCTAAGATTTGTTGGGAGGAAACTTACTGACAGCTAAGGGACTAGGTTTACACACATATTTAAAAGTTTGAGATTAGCCTATTTGTTTTTACTAATAGGAGTTTTTGTTTCATTGCTTAATATATTTTAGACCTGTCCGGCTTAGTATAAGCCTTTGTCATTTTTTCACAAGCAACTGAATATAGAACCGGCTCCGGAGAAGGGTTGCTTAGCGACGGCAGCTAGCGTTCCTGAACCAAGAGGGGCACTTGTTAAACAGAGACGCACTAAGGTTTAGCCAATACAGTATCTGTTATAGCCTCCGGACGACCGGGGTAATTAGCTGCCTTAAGAAGAAGCGCTTCAATGCTTGTCATTCACTAATGCCTTCTTAGTAATGTTGCAAGAAAATAGAATTGAGGTTGGGTTTAAAGACATCTGCTGACACAGATCTGCACGCACAAGTTGCATATACTTTGTTCTTAAACCCGAGCAGTGTCCAGATGGCCACCTACCGTAATCAGCTTTGCAAAGAGACTGAGGGAACACAGGCTTCAAGAGCGCAACGCGGCTAGGTAAGACAATAAAACGATTTCCCTGTCATTTTCTTTTAAAAATCTGTTAAATAATATTTTAAAAGCCACATATGTTCGTGTAATTAAGAAAAGAAGCCTTTTTAAATAACCATCAAACACTAATTTTAAAGTATTTGCCTCTAGGACTTATTTGCTGCTATATGACGGAATATTTTAAACTGGAAATGTGTATGAATTATTGGACGGCAGGAGCCGAAGCTGTTTCTCCTCCGCTGACAACGTGTTGCATGCAAATGCGTCACGACCAGGCAGGATGCTGAATTATACGCGTTTACCGGCGTCGCTCTGATGCCGGCTCCCCGAATGACTTTTTTTCCAGTAAAACTAGATTAACACGCTTTCGGGGATGTAATTTCACTAGGCGCTGGCAAAAGATCCGAAGTGTACTTTACAGTGCTAGTTTAAGCTACATTTACCCCAGAAAAGCAATACTTTGTGGTGCGGCGCAAATTTCGTGTGCTTGACTGCCTTTAAAATGCAAACTTGAAGGCAAGCCCATTTAATCTCCTACAATAATAAATGCTATTTTAATCATAATTTAACTGTGATGCACATCAAAAAGACAATTCTTCAGTTAATGTGTTTAGATAATGTGATTTATATCATAATGAACAACAACGTTAATGTCGTTTTAGTCTAGGCTATAATTAGCTAGCATGCTTATTATATTTAATTACAAATGAAAATGATATAGTATCAATACAAAATAAATCAGATCTGAAGAAAAGACAAAACACTGATGTCCATTTATTTCAGTAAATAGGTTTTTCTTCGGTCAGAATTTGAGTTGCAGGGCATGTACCAGCTGCCATTTCTCCCAGATAAGACACGAGTGGTGTTTTATGTCATATTTTTTCCTTTCTCTCTTTCCACAGCCCTTCCCAACATCGCTTTCGTCTGAAATCCCTGCTATCATGTAAAAGCTCTCAGCCTCCTTTTGGACATTTTTGGCAATTAAGGTGCGTGGCCTTACCCAAGGCACCGGACTGTAAAAATGTCACCTTCGATACGGTCCTCATTACTTATTTAAAGTCAGTACATTGGGACTCTGGACTCGCCATCCAGAATGATCTGGCCATCGCTGCTGCAGGGAGGTGCCGTGTTGTTACTGTGCTCCGTCGGCTGGTGCATCTCGGCCAGCCTGGCCGCCCACAAGGGCCACTTCCCCAAGCTGCAGAACTTGGCGGCCTTCAAACCCGTAAGGATCTCGCCACCCCAGTCCACGTGCGGGGTCCCGGAACGGAGCGCCTTCTGTCAGCCCGGCCGGGTCCAGGAGGACCTCTATGGCTGTTCCCAGCAGTTCTGCATCCAGGGGTGCCCACACCGGTCCTCGACCCCACCCTACACAGACCTCCTCTCCTCTGGCTTAGGCACGTGTGTGACGGAAGATGTCCGTGGCTCCCGCCCGGGTTCCGCGCCGGGCTCGTCCAGCATCATTTTCTGGAACAAAACGAGTTGCTTCACCTCACCTCCCATTCAGAGCCTGGGCCCAGGGGGCTCGTTCACTGTCACCGTGTGGCTGAAACCCGAGGCGGATGCTGTAATGTAAGTAGCCCGACAGGTATCCTCACAGCCGGGCCTCCTTCCATATCCCAGATTCTTTGCAAGCACACGTGTGACTCAAGACAAGAAATTGAAACTGTTCGGCAGAATCTAATTCTTGTTGTAGTAGATGCTACACCAGGTCTTATTACTCTGTTATGTACCACACACTCATTACATGTGTATATTCTTAGACTATTAGCTAAAGTGTTGATGCTGTGGTTGTGCTGTGGTAAGTAACACCTCATGGTTAGGGAAGCACACTTGTGATTGAAAAAATGCTGGTTCGAATCCCCGACCAGCAAGGTTCCTCGGAGATGCCCTTAGCAAGGTAGCGCCCCCATGCACTGCTCCCCAGGTGCTGAATTGGCTGCCCACTGCTATGTCACATATGGGTTAAATGCAGCGGACACTATTTTGTTGTTGTGCACTGTGTGCCGTGGCGTGTCAACAATGACAATTATTCACTTATATTTACATTTATAGCATTTGGCAGATGCCCTTAGTCAGAGTGATTTACAAAAGTGCTTAAAGATTCCATTAGGGAATACATTCTAATGCTAGTTCAATAAAACTCAGGCTAAGAATACTATCTGTCTAACACTCTGTTGGGGAAATACAGTGTTTTTTAAAGAGTATAATACTGGAAGTGCTAATCCAAATACTTATGAAAAAAGTTGATTGAACTAATTTGGTACTACATATTTTCCCATCCATCCATGTTCTTTGCCCACTTGTCCTACGCCGGGTCTCAGGGGTCCAGAGAATATTCCAGAAGCTACGGGTGCAAGGCAGGGAATAACCCAGAATGGGGCACCAGCCCATCGCAGGGCACACACACCACTCATGCACACATTCACAAATTTGGCCATTTGTATTTACATTACAATATTTTTTTCATTCACTAGTCCATGGACTATTTTTTTTCAGTTGTCACACAGACCTTCTAGGTCCATTCTATTGCATTTCTATTGCATAAAGTGAAAGGTATTTTATATATATATAAAATGTTTCCGGTATGCACACATATAAATCAGAGATAAGGTCAGCAGCTCAGACAGCGGAAGGTCCAGCAGCTCATGCCGACTGCGTGTGCGATACAGTGACAGCGACAGCCGCAGTTTGTTTAGATCAATGAGTCAGAATCGCCACTCTGTCTCTAGGCCTAGGTTAAAAAAAATATATAACAAAAATAATAAAGGAGGGGGGAGGAAAAAAAAAGCTCAAAGACTGCTTTGTTTTTCGGAGCAGAAAATTATATAGTTGAAAGTGGGTGACAGGATGAAAGGAATGAAAGGGAAAGGTTTGTGAAGAGGAAAACTCACAACTGTCAGAGCAGTGCACTTTAAGAACGGATGATGAAAGGGGAGGCTCACTCCGCAGGAAATGCAAAACGTTTCACACTCCAGCGTGAGCGGCCGCGGCCCCTCTACCAATTAAACGGGCCTTTCCGGAACGTTCTCCGTCCGGCTTTGGCGCGTCTGCGCGCGTGCAGGCGTCCCGGCGCTTACGTGATGCGCCCTACCATGCGGCTGGCAGGTCGCTCGCATTCGAATGTACATTGAATGCGCACCTTGCAGCACGTTCCTAGTTAGCCAAAATAATAAATAAATAAGTAAGACAGGTGAGACCCAGGAAATCAAGCAAAACATCTGAATAGAATCCAATTAAACTGATGATAATCAGTGTTGCTTAATAAGCAAAACAGGCATGCAGAAGGATTAGAGCGTCACCCTCAATGGTTGATAGCATAAATTACAAAGAATATGTGCTGTTTGGGAACTTGATTTGATTAGGCCTACATTTATTGTGGGATATTTATTACTTTCCATTCATAGTGTGCACCACCCTTGTGCTCTATACTGCCTGAGATAGGCTCCAGACCCCCCGGGGCCCCCGTGACCCCCCGTGAATTTGATGAAATCAAATTAAAATTATGCCAAATCTGTTGATTGCAAAAAATGTAGCTTTATTAATGACATTTGTTAGCATGTGGTGTGGTATGACATTGACACAGGCTTTTTAAAATAATCCAAAAATCTACCTGTCTAATGTAAACCTAAAGCTAATGACATGTCATCGAATGACATCTTTTTTTAGTGGCTGAGGTTGACAATAGTTTCTACTTCTGTTTCAAAATAGTTTACTAGAATGAGGTAAAGAAAAATTCATGGACAAAATCTGCATGACCATGTATCATCAGTGTTTAAAACCTTTTCATATAACCTTATAAGTAAGTAGATCACTGTGGTTAGAAATGTAGGTATGATAATTATATTGGCAGTATAATGACAATTAACTGAAAGGTGCATGCGACAGATCAGTTCCCATTGTTTCTGACTCATTTATGTCAACAAATTGTTTATTATTATTATTATTTATTATTAAAAAAGAGGTGATTGTAGGCCACCTGCCACTACACTACCCATAAGACTGGTTTTGCGCTGAGTCAGGTGAGTCAGTGAGTATACCATGTGGCTGATCATTTAGGCACCAAAATAATAAGGAGGCCACAAATCTGACTTCCTTTAGCTTCTTATAGATCATACAAAGTTGTTACTCTCAAGATTGCCATATATATCATCAGGCTGTCAAAACGTTTGATGAAATTATGCTTAGAAAAAAAAGTGTAAAAAATGGGCTGTTGTTTCTTGAAAAATGCACTAGTACACTGGTGAGATTTTCGAGAATTTGGGCGCACGGTACATGCTAGTTGTGGTCTTATCCGTCGCAAAGTGTACACTTAATTTTCTTTCTGCTGTACTTTTGACATTAAGCCTGCCACTGTTCCGCTGGGCTCTAATGCCGCCCCTGTCGCCGACAGGACTGTTCTGGAGCAGCGCGCGGAGGAGCGCGTGCCGCTCGCGCTGACGGTCTCGCGGGAGGCGCTCCACATTCACTACGAGCGGCGGGACGGTTCGCGGCGCAGCTTCAGCACCGGCACCCTGGGGCGCGTCGCCCCGGGTCACTGGACCCATATGGCGCTACAGGTAAGCGCTGCCTCGGGCCTCGCCCCGGTAACACCACGGGGGCGGGAGGCGTCACTTCGCGCCGCGGAGCTGCCCGCGCGCTCGTCGTTAATCACCGACGAAAAGTGCCGGCACTAATAGTGTAAGGGGGGGGGGTCCTTGTGGTTTCACGCCGAACTCGTGTCACATCGGATTCTGCGTCCGCACAAGATGTATGCGCGAAAGGTGCTAATTATAGTGGTAAACATCTGCTTTCCTGCAGCTGCGGGGGCAGGGGGGAACACGCCCCCCCCCCCCCTTTAGCGTACTTCGCCTGGCTCGCGCGTCGCTCCGGCGCGCGCTCTGGCACCGCGCGGACGGCCGCGGGCTGCGCGCGCCTGCAGGACGCTCCAGTCGCAGGACGCGCTTTTCATCATCCTCGGCGCTCCTCCTCGCGATTTGTCTCTCCTGCTTCGCTTATGTTTTCAAGGGCATGAAACAGGGTTGCCAACTTTGCTCAGCTGGCTGGGGTGAGACTTCAGATTCGAGACGTGTCTGCACACGCACATGCACACGCGTGTGCATTTATGTAACAGTTTTATTACCTTTTTAAATAATCTGCGGGCTTTGCGAACTACCTTAGCGCTTTTGGTGTAGCTAATTTTAGGTTTATAATGGATAATGGAATGATATATATTTGCCGTAAGATTTCTGAGCTGGAGAGTTTGAAATCTTGAGGGTCACACCAGTTGTGTGAGAGGCGGCAACCCTAATAAAAAAAAACAACCAGCCGGTTTCTAGGAGTTAAACCCAGGTTTTTTTTACGTGGGTTTTAAGAACTTAAGGACGGTTCTTTTAGTTTCGTTTCCCAGTTTTCACTATTTTCAAAATCGGAAAGAAAATGAATATATAGAGTATAAAAAAAGAGTTTTCTCTTAAGAGTTTGGTTTTGAAACCTATATGATTTAACTTTAAATCCTTTACATTTTTTAAAACAAGAAAATACCTCATATCTTTCTGGACCATTGAATCAAAAAACTGTATATGCATCGTATTACTGCCACAAAAACATCAGTTTAAAGCTTCAAAGCCATTATAGTTTGTTGAGACCATTTGAATCTCATGTCTAATTTTGATGGATAAAAATGTAAAATACACATTAGCCACCTAACAGTGATTAATTGTGGCTATTATCTTAGTGAGTACTACAATATAACATGGCATAAATCTGTTTTTAAAAAGTCTATAGTGTGATCCTTTACCTTTTGTCATAAAAAAGTAGAAATGAAGACAGTGGACATTGTTTAAAAATAAAATAAAACAGGGCAGTACAAAATAAACTTTAAAAAATTATTTTTTATGCATGATATAAAGAAAATAAACTGTATATCTTTTAAGGGTCGTAATAGTATTCGTAGACATGGTCCCTAAATAGCAATCATTAATTCATAAACTGACTTTGGGGACTAAAACCTATTAAATAGATAGGATAATATGATCTTATATTACATTTATTTATAATTCTGCCTCTCAGACAGGTATATTTGCAGTTTTAAGACACAATTTAGTTGCCCGTGAGGAGTATCTATCTGTCACCAAGCCGTTTGCCAGTGGACAAAATTAGCTTTTTTTTCCCAGTCATTAACCCTTTTCCGGCTTGCTGCGGGCCTATAGCTGGTGGTGACCTCAAACTGCCATTGTCCTGCACTTTATAAATGTTAATTTTAGATATGTATCTGTGTGCTTATATGGCAGATGGTCTTGAATATTACAAGTTCAGATCCCTAATTCTACCTGCTGTCCTGCCAGTCGTGACATTTTCAAGCAGGTGCTTTAAACTGGATTTTTTCACTGTGCAATTTAGACTAGATACTCCTTTTATTCTGCTAATACCTGGGTGTTTTAAGCATATTGCCTAACATCCATGTGAATTAGCTTATTGAGCTTGAAAATATTAGTGCCGAGAGAGGATTTCAGAAAAGGCTGCATGCAGTTATGGTGCCTCATCGTAACTAGTTTTCATTTAAGAATTTTTCTGTCATTGTTATATTTTGTTTTGATAAGTTTTCTGATTGAGCTTAATTAGTAGTGATATTTTTTTTGGAAAATTAGCAGTTTTTTATATAAAAAAATTGATGTCAAGGGAAATAATGAAATGAGACGGATCCCCCCGTTTTTCCTTCCTTCCTTCTGCGGGTGGCTGTTTGCAGCAATTTCGTCAATGTCCCCTGCCTGTCACCAGTGACACGTGGGGGCAGGAGATGTGAGTAACTGGAGCCGGCAGACAGTGGGATTAACGATCGAGGAGATAAGGAGGAAACGGCGTGGTAACGCAAAACACGACCACATGTCCGGCGTCGTTATACCGGCAGTGAAGAAAACAACATGGGACAAGAGCCCCGGTACTCTCCCCCAGCCTGTCGGCTCGCCAACGGGAGACGTGGCGGTAGGCAGTGCCAGCATGTTTTGCGGGCGCACCCCGCTGTTTATAACTCGCTCCTCCGAGGATGCGCACCGTAATTGAGATCAAGGAAGTCGTAAGTAGCACGGGGGAGCGGGGAGAGAGACGTCATTAAGCATGTCCCTCGCCGTCTCTCGCCTGCTTGCGGGTGAAGCCCAGCTTTTGTATCGCAGCGCGGCTGACAAGTTTTGGCAGGTCCCGGGCACATGAAAAGAGCGGCAGAGGGAAAGTTCAAAATGTAAATGCGGTGCGGTAACGGTGATTGAATCAGCCCCCGGGGGCACTGGCTCTCTTAGTGCCTATCGGAATCAGCATTAACATATCAATGCGTGTCAGAAAGGAGTCATTCGCTAGTCAAGGTACAATTTCTCTATAAATGTTTAAAATCTTGCCATTCTTTCAAGTAAAGGTTGAAATGCTTTTGATTTAACAGACTCCTTCATATTAAAGTCTATATTATCATGAGAGCATCTTGTTCATTTAATTTTGTGACATATACGTGTTTTATCTCCGCTCCCTTTCAGCACGTTTGTCTGAGAGGATGTAAAAACACCAGGTGACTGTGGCTGCTCTGCTCATGTACCTTTTCATCACTGCAGAAGTGTGTGTTTGTAAGAAAAAAAGAGCTCTTTCTGTCCTTGGTTTAAAAGTGCACCTCCTCCCGTCACAAAATACTCCCTGTTCTCTTACATGTGTGACCTGATACTTCTTTTTTTTTTTAGGATTTTGTACTTTTAAGTTTTTCAAAAAGGATTAATAATATAAATTTAATAAAAAAAAAAACACAGATATATAAAAATGAACGAAGGTTTAAAATATTTATTTATACACATAGTTAAAATGGCCAAATGTTTAAATTAGATTGGCAGCTTTTGGTGTTGATGGACAAATGACGAAGACAGCTTACGTGAAAGACTCAGCTACCATGAAATGCAACATGGCTTCATAGACGAAGAGGCCAGCAGGGTCTGTGCCTGTACTCTTTTTAAATTCTACCATGCCGGCGTTTTCCTCAATTAGCGCATTGAGTAAATTAACACAACCGTTGGGTTCCTTCTGTCACCGACTGTCGGCTGTCTGCTTCTCCCGCTTTCCGGACTGCCCGCAGCTGGCTTCTCTACGCTACTTTGCTGATGTTTTTTTTGAGGCGTTTTTCCCCCTTTTTGTTTTTTTTTTAAGATTTCTTTTCCAGTCTCAATACCTTACAGGAGAAGTGAGCTCTGGAAAGCGCGGCTTCCACTGAAGCCAAACAAGGTCGGGCTGTGAGATGCAGGAAAGGAGAGGGCCGGGCAGCGTTTCTGGCTGGCATGCAAAGCTCAGAAACATCTCATTCTTTCCTCCTCGGGCACCTGACGTGGAAATACCACTGCTCATAGTTAGCCCTCTGTTAACGGATGATCGAATCGACACATGACAAAAATAAACCGACCATCTAGCAATTGAGGAGCTGCTTAGCATGCTAATTAGGTAGCATCCCCCCCAACCACTCCACGGTTTTGTTCAGCTCCACCACCCGCATGCTAGAGCCAGGTAATCGAGGGCTCTTTAATTAGTTGACAATTAAAATCAGACATGTACCTGGCAGAACAGAACACAATTGTGAACTGGCTGGGGGGGGGGGGGGGCAGGGGCTGGTCTCAGAACCACTGATGTCACATAACAAGCTAATTGGATGATTATCATCACGCAGTAAGTGCCACAGACATACTGGTATCTCAAGGAAATGCCGCTAATAAAACTCCATTTGTTTTCCTCCCAGGTAGCTAATAGTAATGTCAATAACTATAATTCATAGGTGATTTATGGACGCTGTATTTTCTATGCTTTTTCTTGAGTGTTTTTTCCCAACTATTAGAAGCAACTCGTATTGTGGCAGCTCATTATGGCAGCTGATATGTTTTCTTTGGAAGCTGCAGCACAAGTAAATCATGAAAGTTAATGAACATCTTCACGCACAATTAGTGCTTCCACAAGGGACAGGACATTGGCCTTGCCACCGTGCTTTTACACAGCCACAGCGCAGAAGGGCTAACATTCACTTCGGGCACGTCTTATGACTGAAGGTGGCTACATCGCGATGCTTTTCACTACAGCTTTCACATGCCACATCATTTCCTGTGGATTTATCTCCTTCCATCTCCACTTCCTGGTGCAAACTAGGTCCTTTGCATAATCTATGGGAGACTTAGAAATATGTGAATGTTTTTGCTCTAACTATGAGTTCATAATTTTAATACAGTCGGACCTCGCTAAGTCGAACTCAACGGGACCAAAAAAAAAATTCGACTTAGGGAGTTTTCGAGTTAGG
>JAODKM010000025.1:8903642-8921284 GCA_026780845.1 Petrocephalus sullivani
GATTTGGAACAAAAAATTAATATTTTATAAGTGAGTGTAGTGCAAAAGCTCTATTCATAATATAACTCCAGCATAAGGGGAAAGTGGTCAGCCTAATGACAAGCTGCTACATGTGGCTTAATCCAGCTGCGTCAAACGTTTTTTGTGTTTCAGTACGCCAGTGTCAGGGCAGATTAAATGGTCACTGTTTACAAGGGCTACCTTGGCAAGTTGTGCTGAAAGCGTTTCTTCAAATTGAAATCAAGCAAAATCTAGTTGCTTGCACATGAATCCAGATGGGCAGCATTGAGCATGGGGCAATGATGCCAGACTGGAATGTTGCTTTAAGACTGTACAGATTCACACATGCTAGTGGAACCAGTCGGATCAAATGCAATGTGTAAAGCAGACCCATAAATGGTGTGAGTGAGTGAGATTCATTTGCAGGCAGTTACATTGTTTTTTTCCCTATATTCCATTATGTTCTCCTTTGAGACATACTTGTATACTGTCTTAAGCAGAGCTTGGGGTCGAGGGCGGGCTCAGGCCATTTATCTGGCGCCAGCGGACCATTTCAAGTGGTTTAGGACTTTGCTGAAGGCCCCAATGGAGATATGACTTTTCTTCCAAAGACGGGATTCGAGCCAGAAACCTTCCGATCAAATTCCATTGTTATTGTGGGGTGGTGCCCACAGATATATTGGTGCTGATTATGCCTCGTCAGGCCTGAATTTTGCATCTTTCTTAGTGTGTGTTTGGTCATCAGTGAAACGGTCTTGGACAATGGAGGTCTTTGCTTCTTTCAAGTCCCTCCCAGCTCACATTTTAAGGGGATTAAAAAAAATGCAGGTACGCCCAGGTGGCTCTGTCTGTACCTAGTTCTGGCTCTGCTAGGCGGTAAACAGCAGATAAGATGGTTTTCATAGTGGAGCATAAATTACACTGGGATATCGTGTGGTTTGACTGTCATACAGCAGGAAGAAAGTGACGTGAAATGACACCATCGTAGTCGGGTTAGATGAAGGATGGCGTGAGAGTGAGCAGCAACTTTTTAAGTATCCTATTAGTAAAGCCCGCGATTGCTATTTATATGCGTATTTCAGACCTCCACTTTTTGTGAATGACAAAATCACAGTCAACAACTAACCTATTAAATCTTGTCTTCCCTTGAAAAACGCAACTTGTCTTTCATTTAGAACATCCATCTTTCCGTCCATTTTCTTTTTTAAAAGCATTTTGGTTTTCTATGATGAAATCTTTCACTGTAACTGATCACTGATTTCACTGTAATAATTATTATTTAAATTAGGTTAATTGGGGAAATCAGAAATGTATAACCAAATTTTAATTTGATTAAATTTGGATTTTATACAAAAAATATACCAAACAAAAAAGAAACAAAAAGTATGTATTTAATAATCTCTTAACACCATGCATTGGTGTTAATAATTTTTAAACAAAGATTTTAAAATGCTTTCAATTAATTAACCTTGATCTTTAGAATAATATGTTCAACAAAAAGAAAACAATAATAATTGAATTGTATAGTAATTGTTGCATTTAAAAATGTATCATTCAGATGGACATTTACTTGAAGTGACAGTAGAGTAATCCCTTAATAATATCCCTCTCAGCCTGATTGTGTGGTCCAAGGTTGCAGCCACAGAGTTTTGGATATTCCCCGGATACTGCATTCTCTATTTTCCATGCCTCACATCTCTGAGCTCATTAGTGATTTCCTAGACCGTGCCTTGAACTCATAATTCTGCATGTGATACAGGCACCTCGCTCTTTATGTGGGCTAACCGCATGGCTACCATCCATAGAGAACTCCCCCCCCAGATTCCTGAAAGCTTTCCTTTGACAGAGTGCCATGCTTCTACAGTATGACATGCGGTGGGGTGGGGGGGTGCATGCATTTTAAATAGAAGGGGGCCTCCTCATTTCAACAGTTGAGCAAAAGGGTGCTCTTTTTAACCTCTCTACCAACATGCACGCTTGATTAATAGCATCAATGGCAATTAAATCCATTAGGACGTTTTGCACTTGTAAATTTTCATGCAGTGTTTTAATCATCCTAGGACTTTTCAGAGGCTTGTGTAGGACCTTGAAATTGTTATGGGGAAGGTACTTGTTTTAATGAGGGTTAACATTTTTCACTAATCCTCTAACTGTATTGAAACTTAAAAAAATGGAGCTGGTAGTTGGTTGGGTGAGGGGGGAGTATGATGCATCAATGCTTGTTAGCAGAAATTATGAGTGTGGTGTAGTCTTACTGGTTTAAAAAAAAAGCGGTCCAGATATGCTTCCTGCTTAAGGAAAAAGTCCAAAGAATTATTACCTTTATTAAACTACTGACGTGCAGCCTTGGCAATACATTTCCAACTTCTCTCTTGTCTGCTGAGACAATTTTCTTTTCTTAAATAAACTGTCATGCTGGTGTTAATATATTGTCGCCATACTCATACCGGGAAATCCGGGTGATATAAAACACGTATGTGTTAGGTTGGTAATTGTATCTATAGTGTACTTGAGTAAAACAAATGTGTTTCTCCTGATGGCTGCTTTAATGTGATAAAGGGAAATTGGCTGTTCATCAGGCCTTTGGTGGAGGAGAGACAGCAGTGGGGGAGAGAGAGAGGGGACCCGACCTGTCCTGCACCGACGCCTGGGTACCAACTCTTGGCCCGGGTGCGTTTCATAAGGCGGCACGACATGTCGATAATGCAACGAATTTGTGCGAAGGGGTAAACACTGTGCTTCATTGAAATGATAAGAGTGAGCCGGCGAGAGGCATAAATAATGCATCCCGTGTGCGCCTTCGCCAGTAGACGGGGGCATGCTGCTGCAGGTAGCAGCAGCGTGGCTGAAAGGAGGGGGATCGCTCCGCTGATACCCTCATCTCCAGGCGGATATTTCCAGCGGTCCTGACAGCCCCCTCCCCCTCCGAAATAGAAAGTGTTTTATCGTTGAACGGTTTGTCACTCAAGTCTTCTGGAGTTGTCCCTGCTAAAGTGGGGCTGGGGAGGGATTGCCATTTCCTGCCTTTTTGAAGAATCATTTTTTTTTCTCTTTTGTGTAAAAATTAGCCCAGCACTTCATTGGCAGTGGTGCCCTAATGTTAGGAAAGCGTGCATGTATTTTAAAGGTTGCTGGTTCGAATCCCCAACCAGAGAGGTACGCTGAGGAAGGTAGCGCCCCCACGCACTGCTACCCAGGTGCTAAATAATTGCGACCCACTGCACACATATGGGTTGAATGCAGAGTTCACGTGTACCTTTTTTTTAAACTCTTGACTGAATCATGCGCATACTTTTAATAAAGTGCCCAGTTTTGCGGAACAGTCAGTCTCAGAAGTCACAGGAGTACTGCATGTTTTTGGGGACATTCTGGGTGGAACTGTCGGGCAGTGAAAACCACCGGGTTTCCAGCGGAGCCGCGACGCTGACCCGGCGCCCGGACACCCAGATGGAATTTCCCCCTTAATGTTGCCCGATTGTGTTTCAGACTGGGGGCACAAAGCGCGCTGTGAGGTGGAGACGTGGGAAAAGGGGCGCGGCGGGGCAGGGTGCGGAGCGAGGGTCAGGCACAGAGAGAGGCTGCGGCGGCATTACCAGCCCTGGGCCAGACTGAGCACTGACAAGTGCTATGAACAGACAGCATCTTAAGGGCATCTCTTCATCTGGGTTCATGTTAATCCACGTTCAAGAGTGCATTTTTTTTTTTATCACTAAAATTGAAATTCCCTATTGATTTTTAGTAGGCTTGCTTCAGTACAAGAAAATATCCTTTGTTTCAGATGAATGCTAAATGGGGAGAAGCGAATCAACGGGTGTGGGTACTGATGTCATCAGGCGTATGTATGTTACTTATGGCAGACCACTGAATACAGTATCTGACCTGCTGCTAATGGCTGTCCAGTACACCTCTCCTAAGGTGATGATGTTTGAACATATTGAAGTTGCAGCCGGTATTACTGTGTCCCTAAAGGGCAGTGATCTGACACTCTGTCCCTGTACGGCCAGTGTGTCATAAACACAGGGCTTTTTTTTACGTGTCTATAATTTCTGTCTAACTTCTCACACCTGTCTTAGCTGCCTGGAGACTCCAAAAGCAACAGATGTCTCTGTCACTGGCAAAACCTCATTATTAAGTATCATGCTGTCACTGCAAATGATAGTCTCCAGTTTTTGTATATGAGTTTATTTACCCCTTAGCTTATTTATGACTTTGCATGTCTTTGTTTTATGAGTTGAGCAAATGATGGACCATCCACCTGGTAAAGCATGCTGCTTTATTACCATCAGTGTCTGTTTGTAACTAAATTTATTTACTAATGAGTATTACGTTAGCAGTTAAATTTGTGTCGCATGTGGAATGTTCTAGAAAACCCCCTGCTGGCCGGTGCGGCTGTTTTATCGCTTTGAAAGCTGAGAATGGCTTTTAAAATGTCAGCAGTAGGTTACTAAAAGCTTTCCCGAGACAGTGGCCAGGTAGTAATCTGGTCTATTTCTTTATTTATTTATTTCCCTGTTTATTTATTTATTTATTTGCTTAGTTTTAAGGCACAGCCCTCTCCAGCCTCCTAAGACAACCATATACCCATAAGGACACAGACACCAATCTGAGGGAATCTTTAAGATCTTTGACATTAAGTCTTCTGTCTTCGTTTTTTCTTTCCTTCCTGCTGTATGTCTGTCTTTGCATGTTGACTCTGTTTAACATCTGATGTGTTGTGGACAGACAGCACTTTTGTCTTCTTAATAATTTGTTTCCTTGATGGGTGCTTGGCTGGCACAGTGGCTTAGTGGGTTGCACTGTCCTCTCACCCCTGCGGGCTCGGGGCTTCTAATCCTGACTTTTCTCTGTGTGTGTGTGGGTTTCTTCCAGGTACTCTTGTTTCCTCCTGCTGTTCAAAGACTTGCAGTTAAGCTCATTGATGTCTCTAAATTGGCCATTGTGTATAAGTGCGTGTATATGTGCCCTGCCATGGACTGGCACCCCATACAGGGTGTAGCCCTGCCTTGACCTCTATGCTGCTTGGGATAAGCTTCATAACTGCCCCCCCAAGCACACAAAAAATACCAACCCATTGAACCAGGTACCAAAATACAGGTTGAAAAACAAAGAAGTTTCATCAACGGAGGACGTGTTAATCTCTCTCCCTTCAAATTACTTCAGATATTTCTTATTTACAATACAGCAATAAATTCTTTAATGTCAGATATCGTTTTGCATTGCCATTCCTTACTTTAAACAACAGATGTAAGAAAAATACTCTTTCAATGTGCTTAACTTGGTTCAGAATAATTTTTTCTACCTAGCTGATAAAGTGTATGTTCAGACAGAAGCTTAATATTAAAAGTATCTATCAAGGGTATCGTTTTCATGAGCGGTATAAGCTCCAAAGTCAGTGTGACTGGGTAACGTCAGCTTTTATTACGATCCGGAAGCAGTATGCCCAGGCCTCATGGTGTCCATGGCACCACAGCGCCGTCTCTGGCAAGCCACATCTCCTGATGCCACAGGTTGAACAGCGCCTTGCTGGAGATCCAGAGGCTGGGGGAGGGATGTGCCTGCCACTGCTGCCAGCTGCCCGCCTGTAAGCATATGACAGGCTTATAGGGGGCGCCTGTGTGGCAGCCGGCTTGTTGGAAAGCAGCTATGCGAGCTGCTGGATGCGGGAGCCTAAGGCGGCTCACATGTCGTGTGCAGTAGGCCCATTATTAGGGGAGAAGCAGCAAACCCAATCAGAGGACAGCTGGAGAGGTATAATGCGCCTCCTGTTGGAATGCAGACCATATTTTTTTCCTTATTATTGAGCCAAGTTTTATGTGTTTCATCCATCCATCGATCTACTAAATGCTTATCTAGTAGAGCAGCACTCCCCAGCCGGTCAGATGCAAAGACATCCCTAATGCCAGACCTCCACCGAAAAAAAAAAAAAACAATAACATGTAACCCCCCCCCTCAGACTTTGTAGCTTCCCAGATTATTTTCTTTGTAAAGGTTGCTTGCACTGGAAAAAAAAAATAGACCCCTGTAGCCCTGTAGTTTTGGCTGGGTCATGGGGGAGGGGGGATTTTGGAGCCAATCTCAGGCTGGATAGTGGGCCGAGGGATACCCAGGCCACCTTGGGGCACTTCATTTGTTATATTGATATTTCCATATCAGAGCTGTTCTTGGTGAACCAAAGAGCACATCTCTATGTTTTGTAATTAAGGAACAAAAGCATTATTTATTTATTTGTTGGCCCATGTGATGGCTCTCTTGATTTGATTGTAACTTCTATCTGAGCTCCTGTAGTTCTTTTACGGTAGTTTGTCACCCTCAAACAGTGGATGTTATAAAAAAAAAACTCTTTAAAAAACCCACAGCAGCAACAGAGGGTGGGGGGGTGGAATACACACTGCCAAAAACTGACAATGGAGCGGCGGCCCGATTTCAAAGGGTCGAGCGGAAACTAAGCAGGGTGAGGCGCTTCCGATTTCATTTACATCACTCTGACGTGGCTTCAGATCTCGTGCAGCGAGTCATTGGCTGGTTAGGGATTCCAAGAGTGGTCTCTGCAGTCTTCAATCAGCCGTCATGAAAGTCTCCGGCTTAAGTATCCTCCAGACAGACAGTCGTCTCCCCGCTGCCTTCATCTTAAAGGAATTTTCGGTAGACTCATTTCCAAGCACCTTTTAACTTCTAAAAGGCAGCTGCGATGGAACATACAAATGTGAATCTGTTAGAGGGACTTTATCTGCACGGGGCGGTACACAGTGGATTGACTCCATAGGAATAGTGTATTAAACTCTTAGGCCTATAAATGGGGTTGAGCTTTCGGATGGGAGGTTGCTGTTCACATTTAGGTTGTTCACTCTTTGTTTAGTTTGCCGATCACTTGAGCTAGTTAAGCTTAAAGACCCCTCTATCAGATTTTGTTTTTCTTGACCATTTTGTGTTAATTGGTCAGATTGCTGTGAAATTACTATTGTTTTGCAGCTAGTGCTTCTCATATTATGGACCCTTGTCAAAGGTGCCAAACTGCAAAGAAGTCTGATTATAGGCAATAAACATTCATAATAACTTTGTAAACAGTTGGATAATACCAGTTTTGCCATTATCATGAGCACGATCATAAATACAGAGCTTACTCTGAGTTAAGCTCTGTTCACTGTGTCCATCAGAGCTAGCACTCTTTTAATTATTAAGAAATTGTCTCATAGGTTTGAGGTCAAATGCAGCCTCTGGATCCAAAAGGATTTTATTTTATTTTAATTTTATTTTCTAAAAACCAAGTTCAACTTTTTTGGATACCAGAACTTTAAGATGCAATTGAACAGCATTTCCAACACTTCCCGTAACTCTACGCTGACTAGTGTTTGTTCCGTGACGTTGTGTGGGTGTAATTTGCGCAGTCTCTTGGGCACATATTATGCGCCACAAGGTGTATACATGGACGGGGTTGCACCAATTCAAAGCATATCATTGGTTGGCCCCAGATGCATGACCCTTAGTCTTTTGTCACACAGTGCCCAGGATGCTTTTGCATAGCCGCCATATATCGAGGTTGCTGCCTTTTGATTTGTTGTAAGGTGCACGGTTCGAGTGCCAGCCTCTTCTTCAATGGCCTGGAGGAGGACGGCACAGCGTTTGATACGCAGACTCTGGAAGGACCCATAGCAGACATTGGGACTGGTGCAGTTATGAGGATCGGACAGAGCACCACTGGTAAGAAGTTATAACACAAACGTACGAGACGTACGAGACGTATGCAAAGTGGCTTTGCCATTATTAGTCACATTTTGGTTGTTTAATATGGCTTAGAGCACATCTTCTCTTTATGCATTCAGATAATTCCAATGCAAATATGTGTTGTTATGAACTGCTGCTTGAATGCCATCCTTCTGTTTTCCACATGGGTGCTGCTGGTATTATATATGTTTTTGTATTATATAAGTTTAGTGACACAGGCACTGAATCGAACAGGAATAGTATTATCATTTAATGCACAGCCCCTTATCATTTTTTTTTTGACAGTATAAGGTAAATAAAACTGCAGTAAAATATTAAAACCAGTTTAGTTCAGCTATCTAAAACTATAAATGTTCCATCCGTCATCCATAATTGCTTACCCACTATAGGGTAGTTTTGAACTGTTCATCTTACACTGCTGGACTCTTGTGTTAGCAAACGGACCTCTATATTGCAGCAAGTAGCTTCAAATGATCTGTGCATGTGAGAACTGGCTCTCCTTCACATTATGGATTTTTTTCTTGTGTACTCCAGATGCTTATTTTCTAACATTAAATCTGTCCCATCATTTGTTACCTTTACATTTCCACTTAAGTTCTCTAAGCAAAGTGATTCAAATTTTGGGAATAGATAAAGTTAAAATGGCAGAGAAACTTTATTTATTTATTTTTACCTCTTTTTAAGAACTGGACAGGACAAAACATGTCGTATCATCACAGCAACAAAAGTTTCAGCAGGTGTAATCCTTTTAACATGCAAAGGAAGTCCAGATCCAAAGCCCGCGGCTCTCGATCGCCTTGTTTTGATGTCTCGGTCTCCCAGATGTTTGGTGGGGGGGAGGCTTGGCATCGGTGATGAGAACTTGCATCTCCGAGAGCTGCAAATCTGTAGAGGAGCAGAGGATGCGCTGATCTGAGGCGCAGCTCTGCCGTTCACAGGGACCCCCACGCTCTGTACTCGCACAGACCCCCTTTATCCACATCCCAGTGTGCTCTCCATGCGCGAGATGAAATGATCTTTCTTCCCATATCCTGTCATAGAGCCATCAACTTTTTTTTTTTTTTTTTGCAGCAGGAAGCCAATCAGGCAACAGAGTGATAACAGTCTGCCCCACTGAAGAGTTTGACAGCTTGCTGTTGTGTTGTCAGTGTTGTAATGTTAACCTGTCTGGTGCTCAATGGGGCAGCATGGAGGCTCAGTGGGGGAATGCACACCTCCAGGGTGGTTGGTTCAATTCACACACCCAGCTATGTGTGCACAGAGTTTGCTTGTTTTCTAGTTTTCTAGTAGTGCAAAGACATGCAGGTAAAGTGTCCCTAAATTGCCCTTAGTGTGGCCCATGCTTCCTGGGATAAGCTGCAGACTCACTGGTGCAGGTGAGCAGTTATGCAAAACAGACGGGCGATACTTAATTGATTTGTTGCTTCATTTCCAAAGAGTTTCAAGAAATCATCCACGTGCAAAATAAAAACGCACACACTAACAAAGTAGCCGCGTATTGGCAAGAATGTTTGAGCACAAGCCTTTATGATCCAGGAGAGCAAAATCTGAGAAAAAGAGAATTTGATTAAGACAGACGCACCAGAAGTGTCTCTTTAACAGAATTCAAAGGTACTGATAAGTTAATCCTTTAGTTAGTGTGGACTATACAAGCTGTCTTCCATTATTGCCATTGACATTTCTTTTCTAGGGATGAATCAATTCGTTGGACGGATGCAGGACTTCAGATTTTATCCAGCGACACTTACAAACAGGTTTGTGGTGTCTTTTAAGAAAAAAAACGATGCTCTTATTTACAGCAAATGATTTATTTATGTATCCTATTTACAATTTTGTGAAATGGAGAGGCAGGATGCCACCTCGCAGTACGAGGCCTATGCCTGTGTCAGTTTTGGTCTCCTTTGTTTTCCTAGAGAAATTGTGGAGGTGTTCTCTGGTTATCTGCCACACCTCCACACCCAGTCAGAGTGCCGCTGCCCCCCTAGTCACCCCAGAGTGCACCCCCTAGTGGAAAGGTACTGCATCCCCAACCACATGGAGGACACCACTGATAATCGTGTCCTGAGGCTCAACCGTGATGCCCACCCCCTCCACTACATCAACGACAATGACATCGGTACAGGCTGGATCTCATCCGTGTTCACCAGCCTGGACCAGCTCAATGAGGGTATCAGCATCACCTTTGATCTGCAGACCGGGGAGTACCAGGTAAACCATCTTGAAGATGAGACCAGAACATCATCGCCCATGTATTATTAACAGCTACTCAACGAGAAGTTGAAATTCAGTAGAGATGTAACTTGTATCTTCTCAATCGTTAGGTTTACAGATGTATTAGGTATCTTAAGTTAGTCTTACAGTGGCGGACAAAAAGGTTAAGTGTCTGCAGTTATACATATTTAAAGAAACTTTTCTAAATATGATCCTAAAGGAACTGTCGGTATGAAACAGGATGACCTTCTTTTTCACCCAAACATGAGGAGAAGTGGGGCTCAAATTAAGTATAGTGCATATGTTAACTGTCCCAAAATTGTTTGAAAAGCACAACTTAATGGGTTCCTGGATTTTTACTGCAATTTTTTATTACAGCTCTGTCTGCTGCCAAGACTGTGTTACTGTCTTGATTTATTTCTTAAACTTGTATTTTATATGAATTACTATAAGACTATATAGGAATTGTATATGAAGGGTGGTGACGGTAAGTGTTTTTTTAACCACATGGTCCTGCCACCCACGTTTGGGTCGCGACCCATCAGTTGAAAACACTGCTGTAATCTGTGCAGTTGGCAGCTCTGTGGCTCAGTGAGTACCACCGAGGTCACACTGCCAGGGCTGTGGGTTCGATTCCTGCTTTTTATGTTTTTCTTGTGTTTGTGTTGGTTTCCCCTGGGTACTGAAAGATGCAGTTTAGGTGAATTTGTCTGACTAAATTGCCCTTCTAGGACTTCTGTCTTTCTCCTGTGATGGACCATCATAGTTGCTCTGTACTTTATGGGATTGGCTTTATTGAATAAGTGTTAATGTTTTGTGCATAGGTTATTAAATGTCATTAGAATGCACTTTTGAATGCATGTAGCTTTTCAAGGAATTTTCAGATCTGATAATTAGGAAAGCTGAAGTTTGGTTTGCCAGGTGGTTTGTATGGAGATAGTGGTACTGGATAAATTGGGTGGGTGGATGGATGGATGGATGGATGGATACAGAAACAGAGCAACTTGTTAATTATTCTTTTATCTTTGGTTTGGCCCACTTGGATGCACCCTTGGTGATGGTTTCTCTTTTTGGAACATGGTGGGATTTGACTTGCTTGAACAGTTTTCTCGCTGTAGCTTGACTTAGCAGCCAGTTGCTCAAATCCTCTTCAGGCAGCTATTGGCTTATTTAAATAAACCTTAATCGTCAAATTCTGTGTCAGTTAAATATTAGCTCAGACACAACTTAATTTCCTGTCCCTTTAGAGTACAAGACCGTTTCATTTTGCTATTTTCACATCAGTCTAACAGTTGCGTATTACCTCATGTGTAACTGTGTGTATGTGGGGGTGGGGGGGGGGTAATCTTTAGTTAGAGTGCTGAAACAGTAGCTTTAGCCGCCTTTCAGCCACACCAAAGTCCACCAAAGCAGATGGGAAGTCCCCCCCCCTTTCTTGTGTGTTTGCAACTTCTGAAATCATGCGTGCGGATTTTCCGCCTCCTTTCAACGTCACTCGGCCTCCCAGATAAAACCGCAGGCTGCGCCGTTTTGAAGTGTTTAAGCGGCCAGAAGCATCGGCCTCATCTGCAAAGCCCCTGGAATTGGATCCCGGCGGTGGTGGTGGCTGGGGTCTCAAGCTGCTCTCCACTGCACAAAGGCGCTGGAGGTGTCTGCGGAGTGTCGACTGCAGTGCTGCAGATAATACATTATCCATTGCTGTTTAGTATTTCATGTATATTCCCCCTTTATCAATTTGCACGCTTCCCCCACAGGTTTTCTATGTCATTCTGCAGTTTCTCGGCCCGCAGCCCGAAGCGGTGAGGATTCAGAGGAAGACAAGTCGCGACTTGGCGTGGCGGGACTGGCAGTACCTGGCCAAGGACTGTGCCGTCTTTGGGATGGAGAACGGCGGCCCGCTGGCCCGGCCAGATTCCATCAACTGCCTGCAGTTCCCCCGGTACGTCTGTGTGTGCATGGGATACGGGAAAGCAGTCGCTGCCGGTCAGGTTTTTAGATTTTTTAGGTAGGGCTGAGGTGGAAAATTGGAAAAGTGTAACAATACTGTGCTCCTCCTGCCAGTGCAACAGTTTCTGTCAAATCCTTGGGGGCCTTACTTGACATACATCACAATTACAAAATAACAGTATTTTTGAAAAGGTAAGTGAAATCATGTACTGGAGTGTTGTGTATTGGAGGTTTTCTTGTTAATAACATGGTGTCAGTGAATCGGCGAATATTAATCATTAAAATATATTTATCGAGGAGATTTATTTCATATTTAAAGGTCTGACATGGTTAATCAAATGGAGATTAGGAACTTAAGATTTATTAACACAACCATTTTAATTACAGAAAACAATTATTTGGACACTAGATAATGATTGGGGTTTGGTGAGAATAACGATGTGGTGGCCCTGATGATCAGGTGAAGGTCAGGAGGCTCACAGGCTTAAATCTTCAAGGTCCTTTGCTCATTTGAACACAAGTTCTTTGGATCTTTGAATGCTTTGAGAGCTGGACATTGGGCCTTGGAGACCAGGACTTGAGCCTGTCTTGCGCCTGGCCAATAGAGCTAATAATGTCATCAGCACAATACTGTAGCCGAGAACATCATTACTTGGCTAATAAGAAACAAGCTGTCCAGGGGAAATCTGCCCCCATATTTCAGCTGGGTTACTGGGTCTGGTGTTGCGGCAGGGCTGCAGCCATTCATCTCTGAATTGCAGACTAAACGTTACTGCCGTCTGTCCTTGTTATTTGCGTCGAGCTCCATACCCCATATTGAATCTTTCCTGCATCACTACATTTCAACATTTATACTTGGATAAGTGAGAGAGTCGCTCGGCTGGATGGCTACATCAATAATCTCAACCCCACCCCACCCGCCCCCAGAAACATTAACTACTACCATTACTTGTGATCGCGTTTGAACTATAAGGACACTCATGATAACAATGGTGCTAATAATCTTTTCCCCATCCGCTTACTGGGTCATCAGCAGTGTGAGCCTCACACTTTGCGGTTTGGCCACCTCTGCATGCTGTCCGCCCACAGCGGGGCATTGGAGGCCTGATCGCTGTGGATTGATGTGGAGCTTTGTGCCAGGACTCTGATTTTCCGCAGCTTCTGCTTGCCTCACTCCCAAGGGATCACTTTGTGAGGAAATGAAAAGTGATCACTTGCCCATGGGAATGTGGTCCTGGAATGTGTCAGGCTTAGTGTTTTATGTTTCTAAACATGGGGGACAAAGGTAATTCCCTCTGATATTTAAATGCCACCTGCCATTTAAATACATTGTCAATAATGTTTGAGCACAAGCTTCTATGGTTGCAGGAGAGCAAAATAGGTAAGAAAGAGAATTCTCTTAAGACAGATGCCATGGAAGTATCTAACAGAATTCAAAGGTAATGGCAATAATGGACGACAGCTGTTTGTCTTGTATTTCATTTTAACATTCTTTTGCCTGAATTCACACCGGTGTGTATTTCTGTTACGTTTTATGTTCTAGAGCGGTTTTTTAAGTCAGGTGCTTAAAAGAAACATGTCGTCTTCGGAGTGATGTCTGGGGGTTGACCAGATGTTTGACAGAAAGGAGGTTGCACAGATCTTAATGTGGGAGCGGTGGCATACATGTTTTAGTATGATATAAATGTTATGTGTTGGATAGGTTGGGGATCTAATTACTTAAAATATTGGGCCTGGCCTGGATAAGTCGGGTGGCCTGAGGCTTGTAGCCTTTTTTTTTGTGGGGGCGGGGGGTATGATTGAATAATGCAGGAGTGACGGCACACCTGCCTTCCCAGGAGGAGCAGGAAAGGGTCTCCTCTGCCGCAGGAGGTTTCTCACGCATGGCGTCACACGGCCGCCTGAGCGAGATGCTTCGAGAATGCCACCTACACGCACAGTCTCATAGACACAGGCTGCAGACATCCACTTACCCAGATGGAACCCAGTGCTGTTTCGCCTGTTTTACGGACCGCAGTGCCTTGCTGATCCATTATAACGTTAATAAGCCTTTCACCTCCCGTTCTGGCTGCGACTCTTTTTATAAAAAACTAAATAACACATTATGTGTGTGATGCTGAATTGATGTTTGTTTGTAGTATATTCAAATGGAGTTTATTTTACATTCACCGTATTTAAAAATCTCCCTGTGAATAATCATGCTTTTTAGTTTTTGTTAGGTTATTTTATAAACACTAATTTAAGTTTCTTGTGGTTTTTAGGATAGTAATATATTAGTATATAGTATATTTATACATGCATAGAGCAGCCTGTGGTGCATGCATCTGCATTATTATTCCACATTTCTGTTAACATAATTACATTTACTGTAGTATAGTTCCAGGGGAAGGGTTATTATGGGTGCTATGTTTTATTTGTAATGTTTAGTTAGTTTAATGAGAAAGATGAGATCAATTTAATTTCATTTAACAGGATATCCAATTATTTTCAGTGGGTCTGTAGATATACACTAAATGATGTGAATGTACCGCTTATTGTAGGAAAACTGTACTGGGCAGGGATTACCGACATAACTGTGGATTGTGATCTCTTGCAGCAGAGCCCTTACAGCAATGGCCACACACATCCTGTGGTTTTCGGTACGGTGCCATCGTTGTGTGTTTTGGAACCGCAGCCCCCCTCTGAGGCGCCGTGTCCCCCTCCCCCATGCAGAGGAGATGTCCCCTTCTCTCGCGGGAATGTGACATTCAGCGTGCTGATGCCGGAGCCCAACCCGCGGCCGGGGTATGGCGACTTCTACAACATGCCGGCCTTGCGCGAGTTTGTCATGGCCTCCCAGGTGAGGGTCCATCTCCAGGGCCAGTACTACACCCAGGAGCCCCATGTACCCCTCCGGCACAGGTACCACGGGGTGCAGGAGATCACCATCAGTGGCAGGTGAGTGAAAGCCCCGCTTAGCAACATTCACAGCTTTAAACATAACTATTCAATAGCGGATACTTTTATCCAAAAGAAAATTTGAGAAAGCAGTTCAGGGTTTAAGGGCTTAATTCAGAGGCCCAACTCAGCTGACCCTGGGATTTGAACTGGCGACCTTCTGATCACAGCTTCCTAATGTGCGGAGCCACACACCTCTTTCAACTAGCAACAATATGGAAATAGGCTTTGCTGTTGGGAGAGTTAATGTGTCAAGAGAGGTTAGCAGTAACATAGGTTACTTAATTAGTTCATTAATCACTTGTTCCACTTTTGGAAATAACTGAATCTATAGTAAACAAGGATTCTTGGTCGACACAAAAATGAACAAAGACAAATCTAAACCAAATATAAGCTATTGAATAGCTATTCAGGTTTGCGGGCAGCAGAGACCTGACATGTTTGTTTATTTTACACATCATTCAGATGATATGTGTGTTTGTATATTTTGTGTCTCATTCATTTGATTCATTTACATTAGTTTCGGTAATGTATTGTCATACTTTTTAAACTGTGTATTGCGATTCTGTTGTACATAAAGAGCATGCAGGGAGGTAAACTTTTTCTTAACGTACTGGTGATCATCTGACTTTCCTGAGACAAAGGGAACGGCAAGTGGCTGTGCATTTCCCAAGGCGCGAGAATGTTCGTTTGAAGCCCCGCAAAGATGTCAGCGGAGGTCTTTGTGTGTGGGGTCCAGACTGAGAAATCAGGCTGTATCTGGGAGTGGTAGTGTGGGCTTCACACTCGCATTTGCACTTGCACCATAGTAACCATGAGCTGTGACTGCAGGAACCACTGCCTTCAGCCCCTGTATTTGTCCTTTTTACGTATTTGTTCCTCTGATATGCTCAGGGTGGAAGGGTGGGATGGGATTGACCCACAAAGGCCTCTTGATGGAGGCCTGTCGCATCTGCCGCTGTACGTCCTCCTGAGCTCCTCGCATTTCCTGTGCCGTCTATGAAAAATGAATGGGAAACCTCTATTAGCTTGGTGCCGGGTGAAACAAACTGCGGGGCTGTGTTGGGAGATTATGCTGAAGACTTCCAAAGCCGATACCATACAAATATGAATAAAATAATGTAAACGGTATACAAATGAGTCACCTATATCCATCCATCCATCAATCCATCTATTTGCTGTAACTGCTTGTCCTGTCTAAGGTTGCTTGGGGTCTACAGCCTATCCCTGAGGGTAGGAGCATAAGGCTGGGAACAACCCAGGATCAGGCACCAACCAATTGCAAGAATAAACTATAGCTCCTCGCATTTCCTGTGCTGTTATGAAAAATGAATGGGAAACCTCTATTAGCTCGGTGCCGGGCGAAACTAACTGTGGGGCTGTGTTGGGGGTGCCATGCTTCATTTGAAGTTCCTCTTTGTTTTTGTTGTTGTTCATTATTTATTTATTTTCTGGGGGGGTGGGCTTGCAGGTGTGACTGTCATGGCTACGCAGACCTCTGTGATACAGGCCGCAGCCCCTACCGCTGCCGCTGCCTTCTGGAGAGCCACACGGACGGAGATAACGTGAGTCCCCCGGGGGGAGACACCCTTATTAATTAACCACAGTCTTTTAATGACGTGTAAAAGTTCCCCTAATGAGCACTGGACCCAAAATAGTCCTAATGAAATTTGAATAAATTGTCACCCACTTTGCTCTTAAATTTCCCGCGGGCTAGGGGGCGGAAAAACGAAGAAGAGGGTGGATTTGTGCACAACGGCGCTTTAATCTTGCCACCCCATCAGCCCCATGGTGTTGTCCTAATTAATCCGACTGGGGTAATTATATCTCAGAGCAGGATGTGATGACAGAGCTCTACTGGATCCTCTCCCGCCGACCAACCCACTGCAGTAACCATCTCTCAGCTGTGTTTAACCCAGATGCCATCTCGGGATGCTTCCGGAAGTAGCGTTCTATAAATAAATAAATAAATAAATAAAATTATAAGAATGGCTTTTATGCAAAGTGGGGTAATAAAGCAGTTATAATCCTGATAGACAGAGCCTGTTACAGTACGTAACTAAACACTTAGTAATCAGCAGTGCACGGCGTGCTTCTTAGTTTTGGAATTAGATGTGCCCCAGCGCTTTGACGCTTATCAAACAAGTTCACTTTCAATCTCTAAAGTACCCAACTAGACCCTGCTCCGTGTCGCGGCGTTTGGTGCTATGGTGCGTACACGATGCGTCCCCAGATTAAACTTTTAAGCCCAATGTTTGACGCGCTGAATTATTTAAAGGGAAACATGCATTATTCACCTTAAGATCAGGCTTTCGCTGAGGCGAACTGTTGCACTGTTGTAGTTCTTGTTCAGGCTGAAAGGGAGAGTAGCTGTATCCAACATGAAAATAAAGCACAGTACAAGGACAGGAAGGGGGCAAATGGTGCATATTTCACTGACCCTGTAAGCACTGGGAGATTCTAGCTACAGTAAAGACGGTTTTTACTTTCCTGGGTGAAATTCCAACTCGTTTCAAAGCTTGGAGGGTCTCCATTTTACCCATACTCAAATATATACCTCAGAATACTCACCCACAGTTTTTTTATCAGTTCAGCTCTCTGCTTTTTATGTACGCCAGTCAAGAATGAGGATGTTTTTCTTTTTTTGTGAGGCAGTTTCTGCTCCTTGAGGGAACGGCGCACGGCCTGCCTATGAAACCAGACCAGTGGCTACTGCCTCACACATCCTAAGGTCCATGTTTCCTGGGCAAACCCATTGGCTGTTTAGAACAGTCCCCAGTCCCCTGAAGAGCTGCCACTGGACACTGAGCATCCAATGTTTGCAT
>JAODKM010000025.1:8933016-8946614 GCA_026780845.1 Petrocephalus sullivani
GGGGGTGGGGGATGTGGACCTCCCGGGCGGGGGGGGCCGGCGGGAGCGGGGCCGGGGAGAGAGGGGTGCCCCCGGGGATACCCCCCCCCCCCCCCCCCACCATGGAGGTACCGCAGGCAGTAAATTTTATCTGTTAAGGTTGCAGCAGATCCTCAAGCTGCTCACCAGGAGGTCGACCCTTTCAAGGCAGAGCTCACCATTCCGGGGCTCCGCTCTGAATCGCTGGTGTCTGACTGCTGCCGATCCCCCCAGGGTTCTTCTGGCCTCCCCCGGGAGCCAGCGGGTGCCGGGAGTGCGAGTGTCACCCGGCGGGGGCTCTCGGGCCGGCCTGCGAGGCAGAGACGGGCCAGTGCGCCTGCCGGCACCCCTCGGTCGCTGGCCGCAGGTGTGACCGGTGTGAGGAGCGCTACCATGGCTTCCACCCTATTGCTGGCAGGTGAGCTTCGCACTGCCGACCATGTGTGAGCACTGCTATCTGTAAGGCTGTGACGCTAATCGCTAATATTAATAACCCATACTGCCCCACCAAGGCAGAACACGGTAACTACACTGACACTGAGAAAACGGCCTGCAAAGTTCTCTGACTGTCCACCTGTGTGTGTAGCAGGCAAGTAAACAATAGTCTTTTCTTCAAAAAAGATCCAACTAAGATATTTTGTCACAAGATAAAACAGAGCCTAAGAGACCCACTTTTGGAAATAACTGAACTTGATGGAATGTGCAATTGCAGTGTTTTGACTCTCTGCGGCAGCATATGTCAAGTGACACTTCAGCTAATTATTACTATGCATTTCCTCCAGTTACCTCCCTTACTTATTCATTGCTAGTAGAGTTTTAAGTTTGGCTGACCGCAGTGTCCCCCTGTGTGTGCCAGGAAGCATGAGGCAGCGGGCGCTTGCTTTCCTGGTTCACACCCCCTGCGGTCCTCTCCTTTTTCACATGTTGCCAGGCAGGGGCTGCCCTGATTGGAGAAGCCTTGGCACCCTAGCTATCGGGTGGCTCGTGGGTGGCCGACACGTCCTCAGGAGCTGGTCCAGACACCTCATACATCCATATTTTTATTTTTATTTTAGCCATTTCGTTCAGCTAGCTGGTTAGAGGCCTGAGGGTTCAGAATTACTTTTAAAGGTCAGAGTAGTCATTAAAGCAATCTATTTCTAAATGAAACAGTATTAATGCTGTCAGCACACTTGACTTGTTAGTGACATCAATTACAGTGAGCAGTAAATACATCATGCATTTGCCATGCTTAACGATATACAGAACAGAAAGCTCACTGGGACAAATATATTGGCTTAGATAAACCGTCTTTCACATGCTCCTCAGCAGCATGTAACTCCAAATCTACTTGAAAAGACAGAAGAAACCTGGAACAGTTGTCGAAATTTCAGGTCCGGGCTGCTGATGAACATCAGCACTGCGGGAAGGTGCTTGGAAGCTAAGCCAATTTGTCTGGGTTGCGATTGCTGGCTCCCTTTCAGTGTTTCCCGAAACGGACAGTGTCTCGCCTCGATATGTGAAGAGAGAACATTAATTGTGATATAGGCTGACAAGGAGCAAACATGGCAAATGTGTGTTTTCGATACATCAACTGCACGACCGATGGACACCACAAATTGTAAATCCATACGCAACGTGACAGATCATTGTTTATACAGTCTATCCACTAGCCCCCTCTCTCTCTTATGGATGAAAAATGAACTATTTAAACTGATTACAGGGAACGCTTTAACTGCATTGAGAGATTCAACACAATAAAGATTTCTTTATCTAAATATCATAAACTCATTTATCCTCCTCGAATCAATAAGGCAATACATCTTATTTTGTTTTCATATATTCCACCCTCCACTGCTCTTTATTTAATCTAGGTTGTTAAACTCGCAACATGGATATGGAATATTTTTACGATAGTAAATGATATAATATAAACAGTAGAAAGTCTTGCTTGGATAATCATTTAACCTTGGAAAAAATATATTTTTCCTTACAGAGAGAGAGATTACATCTGGTTCTTTATCTGTGCAAACTAATTTGTTTTTCTGGGTTGCAATTTAGTATTTTCAATGTTGACATTTAGTCAGGAAGTGCCAGGTTTTTTTCATAATAACGCATAATTGCAAATTATGGCGCAGTGGTAACTTCATTTCAGATTCTCCCACTGTCACTACTAAACAGCTCTAAGACTGTCAGCCAACAGGCCGGTTATCAATTATCCATTCTGCTGCAAGTAAGATAAAGCTGGTATGGATTATGGGGTAACTGACTGGGCCCTAAAGTTAGAGAGATCCAGTCTAGGTTTTTATGTCTGGGACCCACTGTTACTGTTAAGCGCACTTGTGAGTGACGCAAGTCAGTCCTTTGAGGAGAAGTATGATGTGCTGATTGGGCAGGCCCAGTACGTGAATGGGAGTTAAGATTTGGTGACGTTCGTACCTGCCCGGAAGAATAGTTGACCCATAAGCACCGGGGGCAAGAACATGAACTGAAATTGTGGCATACGTTTAACCAGTTCACTGAGATCTAGTTAAAAAAAACCCCCGATTTTTAACCAAAGGAAGATGGTATGATTTATTTATCTTTCCCTCTCCTCATAAAGAGTCAAGGTCAAGCTGTCGTGACCCTGCATGGCCGCAGAGCCTCAGCCAGCAGCACACACCCTCAGCTCATTACTGCTCTGTGGCTTTTATCGGGTCTGCTGAAGTGTGTCAGGTGCTTGCTCCCTGCCTGGCCTGGGCGCTGTCCCTATGGCTTCACACAGCCTGTGAGACAAACTGACAGGCACCAAAGAGGTCCATTGTAGAATCACGGACACTCCCGCCTCCTTTGGTCCGTTTAACACACTTGGGCTCGTTATTGTGAAGGCAGCCCGTGGAATCAGGCACAAGTGTATATTGTAAGCAGTGATGTTTGCTTGGGTCTCATGACTCAATCCTCTGCAAGGTGGCAAAGCAATACTCCTTTCTCCTGGCAGAGTCACAGTGCTGCTAGTCTGTCTCTTTATAATGCATTTTGTTTCACCATTTGACTGTGAGTTTGCATTTAATGCTCATGAGGAGTAAGATTTGACCCCCCACCCAGCAAAGTTAAAACAGTTGGTCCGTTCAGATAATCCTTATGCTCGAGGCTAATATTTTTGTGCTGACTAATTATAGTCAGTCGTATTAATCCGCAGATGTCATTTCAAAAACAAAGCTAAACTTCTACTTTATGATTTGCATTTCTTTTTTGTAGCTAATCTTTGCCCTCCCCTCGTATAGGTGTGAAGAGTGCGGCTGCGATCGCTCAGGCAGCCTGAACGGCACCTGCCACCCTGAGTCGGGACAGTGCCACTGCAAGGCATTTGTGCGCGGGGACAGGTGTGACACCTGTGCTGCGGGGGCCAGCCACATGGATGCCAGCAACCAGCTGGGCTGCAGTAAATGTCAGTCCAAATCCAGTGCCTGACGCTCCTCTTCGCGTTGCTCGTTAAGTTTTCTTAATTCACGACAGGACATGTACTTTAGCGTCAATGCTAGTAACGCTAATGTGATTCCTTACGTCAAGAAGCGTAGCTAATCTCATTGAATTTCATTGAATTTTTATCCAAAACGTAATACTTTAAAAGCAATGAAATGCTTAGCAATTTCCTCTAAATCCTGGCACGTATACGACTGCAGGCGACTGCCTCCCTAGGCGCCTCGCAGCCTCCTCAGCATGCCGAGTGCTGTCCCCGCCAATATAAAACGTAAAACGTCCTTATGTGCGACAAACATCCCTCGGCTCGTTTATGGGGGGGTTTTGTGAGCGCCGCGTGCCCATGGGAGTGGGTGGCCAGTTTGCTCCACCTCCCCTTTTATAGCCTTTAATGTCTGCGCAGTTTGGAGGGAAAAGGGATGGTTAATGTCTGAAGCTATTACCCCACAAATCTGTTTTATTAAGTTAGCATTTTTGCGCATAAAACATGTTTGTTCCAAGGTTTATCCCTGCTCCATTTGTCCCATTTGCCAACGTCCTCCATATTTAACCTTGCCGCTTGCACTACTAGAGAAATCTGTTTAATCCACATAACAGCCACAATGAACCTTAATGGTATATATTTGTATATTTTTTTTGCATCACCTCCCTCGCAACACTGTCATCAACTCCCAGCTCCATCTCAGCAACCACCCCCTACAGGCCAAGTCTTGAATGCAAGTGCCATCCAGCTGACCTGGAGCCCCCCCGACTCCCCGAACAGCAATGCGCTGAAATACGCCCTCCTGCGGGACTCGCACGAGGTCGCCACTCTCCATACCCACCACCCGTTTGGTATGCACCTGCCTCTTTTTGCCGCCCCCCTTTACCGTGTTTACCTCACGACCGGACGCATAAATGCTCCTGGGAGCATTCGCGCCAAATTAGTCCTTGTTGCGTGCCAGCCGGACCGCACATTAGGCGTGGCTTTGGCTGGCACCGGGGCCCAGGATATCTCTCTCTGGTGGTTATATGCTTCAGCAACCCATGCTGGTGTGTTACCTTAGTAATGACTGTAATTATGATCATACAGTCGCATGCCGACTTAATGACACGTCACTTCTGTGTTTTCAAGATGTGAAAAAATGGATCTTGGTTGTCCTTTTAACTTAATGCTTAAGTGCTTTTGCATAATATGTGCGTGTCTTATTTGTATATCTGTCATATTGAAATGATCAGAACCCCAGGTCTTCGTAGACACCGGCCTGTCCCCGTATACCGCGTACTCGTACCAGCTAGTGACCAGCAACGTCCGCGGCCAAACGACCAGCGCGAGGGTCAGCTACCGCACCCTGGCCAGCGTCCCCCCCCGCGAGGAGCTCAGCCTGCATCTCATGGGCAGGGCCATGGCCACCAGTGCTGCCTTCAACTGGACCCGCCCTCGGCACGCCGTCGGACCAGTGGTGGGCTACGTGCTCAGCTCCATTGCCACGGGTGACCAAGAGGAGCGGGTTCACTACTCTGGGCTCGGTACCAAAGCCACGGCTAGTGGCCTGAGCCCCTTCACCCGCTACAACTTCAGCTTGCAGGCCTGCACCAGTGCTGGCTGCACACGGAGCCAGCCATTGGACCTGACCACCGCCCAGGCAGCCCCTCGGCTCCAGCCGGCACCACGGGTCAGCACCGATGGGCTGACTCGGCTTTCAGTGGCCTGGGATCCCCCAGCACAGTCCAATGGTACGTCAGTAAATACTGCTACTGAAAAAGCTGCCCCTGTGTTATAGCCTCAATGTTTACTTTTAACGACTATTTAGACACCAGTTCTTCAGATCATTCCATGCTTTGTAAGGGTCTTCAGGCTTCCCTATAGCATATTCATTGTTATGTTTCAGTCTACCTGCCTGGTCACTGCTCATTTTCTTCCTCTTTCAACTTTTTCAAACATTACGATCTTTTCCGGTGCTTTGGGTCCTCCTAAATGCCCAAAACAGATCTATAAGCAATAAGAGTTTTAAGTATATGACTCCAATGTGCCATAATCCCCCTAACTATACTTATTTGAACATAAGTAGGAATACAGTAGATACATTTTAAATAATTGGGCCGCATGGCAGTGCAATGGTTAGCACTGTTGCCTCACACCTCTGGGACTCGAGGTCAAGTCTCCCCCATGGCTCTTTGTGTGGGGTTTGCATGTTCTCCCCATGTCTTTGTAGAGTATTGTCTGGGTACTCAAGCCCCCCCGCCCCATCCAGAAATATGCTAAGGTGAATTGGACCTACCACAATTGCCTATAGGTATGAATGGTGTGTTAGTGTGCCCTGCAATGGGGACTCCACCCTGGGTCGTCCCCGGCCTTGGACCCATAGCTTCCAGGATAGGGTACGGAACCCCAATGACCCTGAATAGTACAAGCGGTTACAGACAATGGGCAGATATATGAGTTTTGGGGGAAAACCTGTATCTGTATTTGCCACCATTTTTACAGTTCCCTCTAAGACATGTAGTGTTCCTCAGGCATAATAATCAGGTACGAGCTCTTCATGCGCGGACCTCTGGAGGCTCAGGACCATGGTGGCACCTCATTGCCAGAAGAGAGGGTTTTCTCCAGTAGTGGATGGCTCAGTCCACAGCCAACCCCGGGTGCGACCAGAGAGGGTGCCCTGACACCACCGCAGAGCAACGTCACCGTGGTGGACTTGGAGCCGTTCTCGACGTACCAGTTCAGGGTGCTGTCTGCCAACATGGCAGGGAGCACGCTCTCCGAATGGGCGACAGGGAAGACGGAAGAGGCAGGTGAGGCTCCACTCAATTTATCCCATTCAGATTGGTTAAGACTTAATATTTATTATTCCTTCAAATTCAGTTCCTTTGTGGCTTGGCATGCCTCTAGATATCATAATGAATTATGGATAATTGTAATTGTGTGGATATTAACAGATATTAAGTTCCTTTCGAAATCACTGACTTTTTTCCTTCAGTAAATACTGTGTGTGGGGGGTTTGGGGGTAGCAATCTAATTTTGAATTTGAAAGTGATTATATGCCTTATTAAATTAAAACTCTACCCCCAAACAGCATTTAAAGCGGTACGAAATAACCGTAAATTATATTTCACACGGCAAGCCGTCTCTGTGGCATGAGGGTGGAAAATAATCTATATATTCCTCCCCGTAACTGTATCAGTTTCGGTCATCTGATATGGGAAAAGCCAAGAGCTTCTGATTCCTTTGCGGAATCGATTTTTCAGTACGCGCATATTCAGCAGTGAGGGGCAGAGAACGCCGGTCATCCGGAAGCTGCCTGACAGCTTGCTAGGGAGTGCGGGCCGGGAAATTAACATGGAGAGGCTTCCCCGTCCGTCTCTTTTTGTCCGTTTTTCTTCTTTGTACAATGTGCTTAAAAGGAATAAAGGAAAAAAAGCGTGCATGCAGCCCTTAGCTCAGTGTGTGTAAGACAGGTGGAAACCTCGGAACCGGGTTCTCGTCAGCCACTTTTCGGGTTCTTCAACAGTCTGACGTACGTGTGAAGTACAAACTTCTATTTACATATTTGCGTATGTTACTCTGACAGAAAGAGTGTGTGCTTGGATGTGTTGCACTGTGCAGTTTTAAGCTGTCAGGTACTTTCTGGTTTCTTAAAAAGGGAACATCTGTTTGTTTTTCTGAAGGAGGAAAATCTGCTTTTGAAATATCACATATTTCACACTTTTACGGGGCGCAGTTGGATGCCGAAGGAATGAAATAAACACGCGTGTTGCATTTTAAAAGACGTTTTTTAAAAACATCGTGACTGCGAGCAACAATGCAATTATCGGGTGCTGGTTTATTAACTTACCCCGGGCCCCTGGGTCTGTGCCCTGCAGAGCCACGGCAGATGCCCGCACCTCGCGTGATTCCCGTCTCCCCCGCCTCCCTGAGGGTCAGCTGGGAAACGCCCAGCAGCAGGGACACCAGGGGCAAGGTGACCAAGTACATGGTCAGCCTGCACCCGCAGCGGACCTTACACCGCTCCGCACCGCCTGTCGTCTCCACGGTACCACGCCCCACTTCCTCCCGTTTCGCCACATTCCAGAAATGCCCCGCATCCTCCCGCATAGATTAAACAACGACTGAAAACACGGAAAGCCCCGTGACGCCTTATAATGTCAATATTAATATACTTTAAGTTCACTCAGAGCTCATTACTCTGTCTGCCAATAAATGCACAGCAGTGGTGGAGTTTAGCCAGCCAGGCCTGCTGTACTTCACGATACATAATGCATGCTACTCAAACAAAACTCCGCTGCTCACTGTGGAGCAAATGTAGGCAGTAGCCTGCTGGAAAAACCGGAGAATTGGATACCCCAGCCTAAAAACCAATGAGTAGTCCCCAGAATCCATTTTAAAGGGCTAGCCTTAGCTACCACTTATTGCCCACCATTCAGTTGATATTAGAGGATGCGTGCAGGTTTAGCATTACGGGAGATTGCCATAGTTTTTTCAAGTGATTCCGATGAGTATACAGGGGGGCTAAGACTGCTGCTGTAAATCAGCACCAGTGGGATATAAATTCCCTTGTGCTGACGCCACAGACTGCGTGTGCTCCCCAGGCCTGCTGAGGTGCCCCTTTTTCCCCTCTGGCAGGTCCTCGACACCGTGTCCCCAGAGGAGCGGGAGTACATCGTCGAGGGCCTAAGGCCCTACTCGGAGTACAGCTTCACAGTGGAGCTGTGCAACAGGCTGGGATGCGTGGCCAGCCCCCCTGCGACAGGACGCACGCTGCCAGCTGGTAAGCAAGGCCGCGCCGACTGTGGCGGGTACTTTCCTGTGGCAATATTCACCATTCCATCAAAGGTTTTGATGGTATATAACTGGCATAACTGATGATATAGCATGCATAAATAATATGCCTTCCATCTACTGTATGTCGATTTGGATGAAAGTCAGATGAGTAAATGTATCTTTTAAATGTAAGTGTGATTGATGGGGTTGTTGGTGTGTGGCTGGGCGAGGAGGCTGCGGAACAGAGGAGGGTCATTAGTTCCAAACCCAGGGTCAGCAGGGTGTTATGACTGTTGGTCCCTGAGCAAGGCCCTTAACACCCCAGATGCTGCCTAACCCTGCTCTCTCAGTTGTATGTGATGTAATCTGTTATTTTTAATCATATTGTATGCTTAACTGGGGCAAATCTTTCATTCCAGATAAGCAGTCAGTTGAAGGGAGTTTTTGTTTCTTTAGTATTTAAATTAAATGAATGGGCTGATGTCTGTTTAACTCCCCCCCCGGTTGCTGCTGGTTGTTGTTCAGGGCCTAGCGTTAATGACAAACAGGTTTTAATTGCATTGGAAATCCCAGGGCTGATGTGTAGCGTCGGTCAGGTAGCATGTGCCAGTTACTCTACACAAGGATGTCAGTGTATCTGTAACAGTATATTAAACCTTGATATGTTTCTGTTCTCATGTGACACCTGGGCTTTCCTAAGACAAGTGACTGAGTGTAAACATTTGCCTAACCGTTATATTTGTTTTTTATTCCAAACTCCTTTCGGGATTTAAGGAACAGATTAAGAAAAAATGAACACACTTAAATGTTAGCAATAAGCACTGAAACACGCCTCTTTGAACATAAATCTCAGTACTTTTGCCTACATTCCTTGTATGGTCTTAATTTCAGAAGACAGCACGATTTTGCAGGAAGTTCTAAGAGATCAAAAGAACACTAGGGCTGTTGAAAAATGGAAATGGGTCAATATATCAGCACCGTTTTGTTTGAGTGCCATGTACTCAGTTGTGCATATTTTATAGTTTGTTCTTGTTTAGTACTTAAATTTTTTTAATATATGGGTTTTTTGTTTCTGTAGAGAATTAATTAATAAACATTATTTAAAGTCAGCATTTTGCTGGCATACCTTCCAAACTGTTCTCTGCTCCTGCACTTCCTGAGATCCTGAGAGGACACATGGATTGGTATCAGGCAGGTATCAGTAGAGGAAGTTTGGCAACAGATGGGTCTTTAGAATTTGAGCTGATTCCCCCTCTTTCCCACCGATGCTCACTACATTTTTAGAATTGGTGCAGAGTATCCTGAGTGGGTTGCATGCATGTGCTCCCCCCGTGGCGTCCTTCGGCATAAAATGATGCCTCATTGTCGCCTTGTCCAGAGCTACAGTAGGGGTGCAGGCACCCCCCCAATGGCCTTCATCTTTCATTCCCTCTTTCTCTGTTTGTGTATTAATCCTCCCTCCATCCTCTTGCCTTTCTCGGCATGTAGCCCACCCCGATCCGAATGAACCGTCAATTGGCGCCACCTTCTTGTCTCTGCATGCCCCAACCGCCACACTCACAAGAAATCCGTCGCACGGCGGTAAAAACAATTTACTGTTAATTACGGATGGGGGGGGGGGGGGGACATTGCACTCCACAGTCACCATGAATCACAAGCCACTCCTGGAGATTTATAACGAATATGTAAGTAGAATGAATTAGCAGGGTTTAATAACACAGGCACAAATCACAGGAGGCACCAGTGAGCTCTAATTGATACACTGGGACATGAGTTGCGTCAATCATTCCACGGCTTGACGGCACCGCCATGTCTTGTGTGGCCAACGCGACTGGTGGACAAGCTTGCCCTTGTTCCAACATTGTCATTCAAATATTCCATCCATACATATGTTGCGACATTTTGTTTCCCTCTTATTTGATGGGGATTTTGTTTCCATTTTAACTTTGTCTGGCTTTTGTTTTTTTTTTTTGGACCTTCAAACTACATATCTAGCGTAACGATGTGGGTGGCTGTTGGTTGTTTCTTTATTCCTTATTTGTTTATTATTTATTAGTACAGTTGAATTTTAATTAAAATTTATTTAATATCATGGAGGGCAGACCTCTGTTGGTTACAATTGGCTGGATTATCGTTATTTCAGCATAACTCTGTGATAAAGATGATTTTTCAGAGTGTCTGGTAAGTACAAATGGATGGTTTCTCCACGCATTTATTTTTTGCATGTAATTAAATCCTTATCAAGCTGGGCCCGGAAACGCATTGCCTGCACTCGCTCTCCGGGAGCCGCCGGGGCTGTCATTCGTAATACAGGTGTTTGTAGCATCTCCACCCTCCGCGCTTATCCGTCTGCACCGGCAAACAAACAAGCAGCTGCAACCTGTTAGCTGTTAGCCTGCCTCAGTTCCCCGCCACGAGCCCACGTCAACATCCAGCATCCCGCCTCCCATTAGCCGCATCCAGGGCCTTTGCCAGGATTTAATGTTGATGATGGCGATTTGTCTATTTTTTTACCTAGCTTTTATGACTGTTTTCGTACGCAGTGCACATCGCTGTTATATCGATGCGCCATTAAAGAGAATTACCATCTGTTCGACGGAAAAAGGCGGCATCTGTTTTCCAGTATTTTTTTAAGAGTTATTTTGTATTATCCTAGATAAACAACTGAAATGAATGGCGTGTCATTTAAAGTTGCTCCAAGTACCAGTCTGCTTAATGGTAATAGGATATTAATTTTATCTTTTTGCCGCGTTTATGAATATCGAAGCCCTTTGGGTGTGCGGCTTGCTGAAAATTGGCGCATTATTCATTCATTTCAGCAACTTTTCAAGTAGCGCCTGGAATGGCCTTTTGAGTGAAAGCATTTATTTCCTGTGGCACACTTACGATTTATTTGATTCTTTAACAAATTGACAAATTGACAAGTGGCAAATTTAGTGCAGTCTGTTCATCATGTCTGTGTGTGTGTGTGTGTGTATATATGTATGTATTAGGGGTGTAATGGTACATTTCCATGGTTCGCCATGTGTCACGGTTTTTGTGTAACGGTACGATTTTGGTATTTTTGTATTTAAAAAGAAAATACAAACACATCATCCTCTAATTAAACTCCTTTCCATATAACAATGCCTTAGTATTTAATATCTAACATTGCCTATTTATACTGTATGCATGTTCAGCTGTGGATCCTGAGAATAAAGTTTACTTTGACTTTGACTAACTCTCCATTCAGAAAAATGGCAGCATGATTTACAAAGCGTAGGTTGTCTCTACTATATAAAATCTAGGAAAGAAAAACATTGAAATTAAAAGTGCTTCTTAACTTTAATAACATGTTAGTGTTTTGTCTATACTGTATATTTAGTGTAGCTAATATGTACAGTACCTGTTTAGGCAATATTAAGTAAACTTTTGGAAGAAAAGATTTATCTTCATTTAAAAAATAACATATATGAAGTTGATAAGCAACCCCATGCAATCGGAGCACAGTAACAGATAGATAGATAATCGATATTACAAACTCCACACCACTAGAGAGTGCAGAATGTTTTTAAAGCAGCAGACAAAGAAAACGTATTGTGGTGAGTGGTTGGGTCATTTTAATTAAGAAGATGACAGCTCTTTTAAAATGAAATACTCTCATTATTAACAGCCACTGTTAATCTGTTAAATACTAGCAGCAGCACAGACGAGGAAACCAACAGTTTACATGACACTCATGGTTACACACTAACTAAAGGCACACATTCCACAGCAAACGTTACACATTTACAGTTAACAGAAATACCCACGTACAGATACTAATTTACACCAAAGACAGGTGTGGTGCAGTACAAAGCCTGCCGGCTGACGAGTATCTCCACAGCGTTGCATTCTGTCAACCAGTTGTCGTCTGTGGGTGGGATCACTGCTCACACAACGTCGCATCGCTGAAACGATGTCGATAGTCTGTGGCTACCTTTAGCCAGGAGGCCGATAATTTATGCCATCTGTTGTTGTTTAATGACATTTAAATTCTAAATTCTAAGTAAGACAACCCCATTTTTTAATGTCTTATATTGATGCCAGTACATATAGGAAAGTGACAGGCATATGTTTGTCTTGAGCTGTTGGAGTGTACCAAGCGGTTTGATGATATACTGTGTACCATTACGCCCCTAGTATGTGTGTGTCTATTCATGTTTGGATAAAAATCTGTGTTAAGTACTAGTGTTCAGGTCCGCTGTGTCAGGCTGATTAGCTCTCTGATTTTAATGTTGTTAATTAGACACCTGGTGCTGTAGAGTTTAGGTTTGTCCAAAGCTGTCTCTGTCAATTACCTGAGACGAGAGTTAATAAACACATAAAATGGCAGAAAATGAAAACAATATATATCATCATTGTAGTTTATTGACAGGCAAATGCCCGATGCACTAAAAAACGAGCGGCACCTTTAAAGAAATGTTGCTACACCTTACTCACTTACAGGGTGCGCATGTCGGCGGCTGTGTGCCTGCTCTGACATCATCCCCATTGGCAGCACCAACGTGTTCAGTCTCCAGTTAGTTTGAGTGCAGTTTCAGGTGTGCCTACAGTTGTAGGCATACAGCTGGCATCTTGAAAATCTTTTGCAGATAGTAAGGATATGCAGATCGATACTGAAATATTGCATTATTTTGATCAGATTTCAATGTTTCATTTTTGGAATCGATTAAAATTATAACCTGGTAATTTAATTTTCATATTATTATTATAGAGAGCAGGACATGAGCTACTACCAGGAAAAAGGGGGAGCGTATCGGGGCTCAGACCGCCCCTCCCCCCACTTGGCGCATTTTCTTGTGAGAGTTGGGCCAGCAGCAAATAACATCACCAAAGTTGGTATTACATAGCATTGGTTCAGTGGTAGCACCCATCCCTTGCCACTGATGCAGTTTTGTTGTTGTGTCGGGCAGCAGCAATAGCCCGTGGTGTTTAAAGGAAACTTAAATAATCACTCTTATTAGAATATCAGGTGTGATATCTTAAGTATATTGTGGCTATTAACGCCACAAAACCTCTCCGTACACCGCAAATTAGCTGAATCAGGCTAGGCATATTTTTCCCCAGGAATGGTTAGACAATTATGCAGAAATCAATACTTTTCTTGTTGCAGAAATAAGTATTACACTCCATTTACGAAGACGTTGACCCCGCGGTTCATAAAAAGGTCCAGCTGCATAAAATGCGTAAACACTCGGCCTCGCTTCTAATTGTTCCCGGACGTTCCTCGGTGATTTAGCTGCTGGGCATTTCCCGGTGATTTAGTCCATTCATTAACATGTTGAAGGCGATATTAACCTTTTTGTCGGACTGTTAACCTCGTTGTCGAAACATGGGCGAAATGCGGTGTCTGCGGAAGGGTGGGGGGGGGGGGGGGGCG
>JAODKM010000025.1:8950855-8961497 GCA_026780845.1 Petrocephalus sullivani
ACATTATTTATATAGCACTTACGTTGTGTATTGTAAGGTGGCTGTGTGTGTGGAGTTTGTGTATTCTCCCTGTGTTCCTCCCACGGTCCAGACATGCAGCAGGGGAAATGATGTTTCTGAATTGGCCATAGTGTGTGATCGTGTGCTTTGAGTTACAGTGGTATCCCATCAATGGTGATTTGCCTTGTGCTCTGTGCTGAGTGGGATTGGCTCCCAGCCCCTTTGTAACATGACTGCAGTAATTTATTGGTTGATTGATATTCTTCAGTTGTTTGAATGAGTAGAAGAACTTAAACGCGTCACGCCAATTAACCAAAAAAATGATTTGACCAAAAATTGACAATTTGACAATTTTTTTTTTAGATTTTTCTCCTCTATACAAATATGAGTATAGATGTAAAGATCTTAGTATGGTAGGTTGGAGTTGACAAGACATTTTCCGTCTCTGCAGTTACTTCAGTTAAGAGAAAAAAACTGAAAGCCAGCCCTGCCTGCTATTGTAGTAAGAAATGTTAAATGATACAAATTATTTTCCTTAATTAATATGATTGATTGTCAAACCGCTTCAGTCAGTGGAAAGTAGAGGAAAACTTTGTACAGACATCATTAGTTTTTCCCCATTTAAAGATTAATCATGAAGAGCGCTGGCTCTTTAATTCTGTAATTTGTATATTTAATGGGGTGCTACAGAATCTATGACAGTAATTAGCACTTGCTGAAAACTCATTAATACGCAACAACTTGATTAATGCGGCAATAATGCTAACATGACTGAAGTTATTCAGGTTATGTACTAAGCAGATTATAGCCAAACTGTCCTGTTTGTTTTGCTTATGGTGGATATAATGTCCTAACGCAAAATAAATAAAAAGTAAAATTTGTCTTCTCAGAGAGTCAGACAGCTTCTTAGTGCTATTTGTCTAGAAAGTGATAATGAAATAAGAATGTTTGTCCTGTCCCCGGTTAATCATTTTTCTAAAGAAGAGTTTATTAAAAGGGCCTCATGTTTTATATATATATATAATATAGCCTGCATACTGAGCATGCATTTTTACCTGGGGATTCGGTGGTCAAGGTGCCAGAAAGGCTTTCTTTTGCAAAAGCTCCTATCAGAGACCCAGTTGGGTGTCAGATGCAGGCCATTACGGTTTTATCCTCTAGCTGGCGCTAGCTGCATCATGTGCATCATGTAGTGGGCACAAAACCTGATTGGCTGTGCTTGGAGCATTCTGCGTAACCACCCTGCCTTCAAGTGAGCTGAACACTGCCAAACTGAGTGCAATATATATTGAGAGTAAACTGAAATAAGAATTATATTTCACACTGATGGATAATTAATTTTTGTTAGCTATATTAGACTTATTAGATTTTCCTAAGACAGTTTGGTCTTTAGTTGCTTTTTGTATAATATTAATGGTTTGTCATCTTCAGAGGTTATATTCACGTTATTTGAAACCATTAAAAGTTGCAGTTACAGCACATGCATTAATAGTGTTTGACTCTAACCCTCGAGGGTACATGCAAATGTATTCGCTTAATATAAACAACATTACTACCCTATGCTACTCAAAGGCCAGCTGCTCTGTATTATGAATCACTTAATCTTCTATTGCTCATATGAGCAACAAACGTACGTGTACTTTTGTGCAGTGGGATTTATTAATTGATAAAGTGACATAGTAATCTAAGACTTTTTTGCAAAGTGAATCTTATTTTAAGTCATATTTTTAAATATAATTTGAGTACCTAGCAATATCTTTCAACTTCTCCGGAACCCAAGACTGTTTTCTTTTATGAAAACCCAGTACTTTGTCACTGACTTATTACCGTATATAGATTTTGTGAATTTATCTTCACTTAATCAAAATTGTGTCGCCTACTGAATTCCAGAATAGTCTCATAATATTCGTAAATGTCGAAATTTTTCAACAAAATCTGGCAGTTTATATTTATTGTCGCAAACTGCTGGGTCAGGACCTATCAGAGAACTTGTTGCATCTGCTTGGCATTAGAAGAGTCAGTGAGAACACCTGCCACTCAGTGCTGGTCTTCGCTGTTCTCCTTTTCATGGAATGCATTTCACCAAACTACCTCACTGATATGAATCACTTATCAATGAAATGGTTGATCACCTGAGGGCATGTTTGGCTTGAGCTGAAATTCACCATCCCTGCACCCCTTTCCCCGGAATGCATTTGTGGACATATGCATTCTCTTCAACTGCCGTGATATGGAGCAAGCCTCTTGAAGTAGAATATGAATGAAGTATTTGCATGGCAATACATTGAAAGCCCCAATATAAAAGGAATTGCCCTAAAAATAAGAAACATGATTTCATTGGTTCATTGGATTCAAATATAAAGGGTAGTCATAGGATAGCGTGCATTGTGGGATTGCAGGTATACTGTACCATTTGCCTGGAGATGTGTGACCTCAAGCTCATTGAAAGGTCATCAACAACAATGGGAGCTACTGTCCCGCCCCAAGCTGGAAATTGTATATTTTTTGTGGTAGCAAGTGCGAGAAATGACATTAAATTATTCTTTCTAAATTTTATTTTGTCCAAGCACTGCTTGCCCGGTGAAAGTGCTGCCTTTCCTACATGTTTGCTTTCTTAAAAAGGAAGAATGAACATTTCAAGCAATGAACTGGCTCCTGGTTATTTACTTACTTGATACATTTTCCTTATCAGCGCAGCCTCCATTTCACAGTTTCCCTGCTCATCTATAAGCGTAGAGTATTTTTGTAAGCAATTGCTTACCTCGAGGGTACAACAGTGGCACCCTTCGTAACTGCGTGTATGTTGAATTAAACATTCTCTCGCACCATTAGGGAATGCTTAATCAATGTCAATTTATAAATGGCACAAAAGGAATCGATATGTTACCTACTTTATTTAAATTCAGAGATGGGTTAGAGCTTTTAATAGAGGAAATCTATTTTGCTCTGTAAAATGTGCGTCTTGATCACTCAATAAAATGCCAGAGATTTGACAAAAATAAACATTTATTCTCGTGATATATACTCACACGTCAGGCTGCAGTGGAGACAGTTATATGACTTTCACGCCAAATCCCTTTTTAATACAAATACACACAGCCGCTTCCCACGCAAGCTATGGGGTATTGGGCGTTCAGACGTTCCGGATCAAAATTCAGGTAGCATACGGGATTTTGGATTCCGTAGCACAAAAAGGGGATGAGGATGCCTTACAGACAGCTCAGAGAAGGTCAACCGGTCTTATATCTGGTTTAAAAGGCTTGCTTTACGATGAGAGATTAAAAGGACGGGATCTCTCTAACCCGAGTAGTCAGCACTTGAGCGTAGATTTAATTGGAGTGTTCAAGATATTTAACGGAATAAATAAAGCTGAAGCACGGGCATTACTTCAAAGTTGTATTTTTTTTAAGTGGAACTCGAGGGCATACACGGGGGGCTTACTGAAAAAATAGCTTTGAGTGGATGTAAGGAAGAGCTCTGGTTTAAAGGCGGGCACTGCGGGGATAACGGTATCCCAGCGGTGGTGAGCAGGGATGCAGCCCGGGAGAGGAACTGACTTCATATATAATATACCTGGCCTATGTTCTCTCAGGTTATCCTGTAATCCGTAGGTTGTACGCTGTTTTGTAATGTTAATATGAAAGCAGCAGAAGTAGAGAAAATGTTCATGTTCCTTCTTGTCCCGGGCTTTTGTTCCTCTTAAAATAAGAAAAAAGAGGCTGGGGCAATGGGAGGCTTTTGGGGAGGGCGAGACAGGTCGCTGCAGAGCCAGTTTGCACCCAGCAAATCATTTATTATAATTAATTAATTTGTTTGTTTCTTACAGGAGCGCAGAATAGGCCTGAGGACCCTTTCAGATTGGAAGAGTACGGGTAACTGATAGCTAACTCTGCTGTTGTCTCCATCTAGGCATCCAGCTGAGTTTTCGCACACGAGCAGAGGAGGGTCTCATCCTATGTGCGCTTTCCCCCGGCGACCAGGACGAGTATGTGGCCTTGCAGATCCACCGCGGCCGCCCATTCTTCCTCTTTGATCCACAGGTATATATCACTATCCAAGGTGTCATTGTCTGTCTGTGATGTAAAACGCCTTTTCCCTTGGTATTCAGTCAAATACAATTTGATAAAAATGATAACTGGTGTTGGGTGTGTGTGTGCCCTGTGATTGGTTGGTGACCTGTCCTAGGTTACTCCCTGTCTTGTGTCCATAGCTTCCATGATCTCCAGACCTCTGTTACCCAGCATTGTATAGACAATGGATAAATGGATAAACTGATGTTTTTGTTTGAGTTTTCCATATTATTGAATGCTATTTAATGTTCTATTTTACGTAATGCAGATGTATCTTTAAATCTTTGTATAACTGGTATGTGGGAGCCAGTATGAGGTAGTATGACTTTTCAATAGACTAGTGTCAACTTTTTTTTTTACTGAGAAAATTGACTAAATATGAACACTTAAGGCGAGAGTCCCTTTTTTATAGTAAAGATCTGAGTGATGAACTAGGTGCCTTCTAAGCAAACTTAAAAAATAAGAAAACAGCCACCCAAATAAAAACACACACCATGGTCATAATTTATTGACTGTACTTTTCTTTCCTTCATGATTAATGCTTTGTTTATAATAAAATAATGAAGTATAAGACAAAAAAGTAGTTAATTTCAACAGCAAAGGTTATATAATCCCAAGCCTTTACAATGCCTTTCTTTCTTTCTTGGAACTTTCAAAGTATAGCAATGTTTGATTTGGACACCAATTAACTTGTTACCAGCAAATATTCCAGGAATACCAATAACATGCTAATTAAGACACTTCTGCACAGTAACACGGAAGGATGAGTAGATTGCTTTGAAGATTAAATACGGAAGAACAGCCATTTTCCCAAGTCTGTCCTCACGACCAGTGACTTGCACCCTGTCAGCGAGTGTTTGCCAGACTTGACGATTTTTGTGTTTGTGAAAACATTTTGTTAGGATAGTTTGATAATTAAAACCAAAAGTGTAATCATGCCCAATTAATGTCCCCCGGTAACATAGCCATTACCCCCCCCCCCCCATTAGTGATTTCAGCTATTCTAATGGGATTACTACTGCGGGACGCTAATTGGGCGTGACACAGGAAACACGCGTGCGTCTTCACACACACACTCTAATGACGGAATTAATGAGCTTTTTATTAAAGGCCGTCTCCTGGAAGATTGTGTGTTCCCTGGGAAGGCTGTCGCGGCTGATGCCCCGCTCCCTATGCTCTGGTCACACCGAGACAGAACTTCAGCACCACGGACAGCGCACAGAAACGCTGACTCTGGCTGACAGTTAATGCCACTCTTTCTTGCATGCATGTTTAACCAATAATTGGAAGACGAAAACATAGCATTTATTACAGAAAGGATGTTTTGGACTAGGAAATATGCTTGTTGCTCTAGTAAATATAGTCATATTTCATTGATTGACCACTGTTTTGTAGATGTTTGCCATTTTTTTTTACAGCATTTAGTTTTTAATTTTACGTATTGTTTTATAACCTGCACACTCTCCAGCCACAAGTTACTGCAAATTTTACTGAGCAGTGTAATTTTATAATTATATATTTGTTTTATGCAGCCGCTATTTATCATATACCGTCTTAAATAGCTATACAATTCTAAGTGTCAGAATGTCAGTCCTGGTGTACCTAATTTCAGGCTTATTGAACTGTTGATTGATTAATTGCATAAAAACGTATTATTTATGCTTTGTGTATATCCATCGTGTCTCTGACCCGGAGAACACGGCTGCCTTTGTGTGCACCTCTGTGCCTGCCCACATTCTGGTGCCTGCTATTACATTAAAGGCAAACGCAGTTCTTGGGGGAACATTTATCAAAAACAAAAAGAAAGAGGTCTTTGGCCTGCTCTGTGGTTTCGTTTTAAGCCGACTCCTGCTTAGAATAATTAGAGTGACTTGGAATTAAAAAGGGAATGCGACCAGATGGCCCTGTGCTGGAAACCTTTTTGGGATTGCAACAGCAGTGAGTTGTGTTCTAAGGGGACCTTTAGATGAATCCTTTCAGAGTTTGAACCCTGGTGCCTGTGTCATTTTACTGTGCCAGGGCTGTTTCCCCTCTGTTACTAGTGCCTCCTTCGCATAGCAGTAAAGCCTCGCCGTCGCCTTACACGGCATGGCATTAGATGTGTTTGTTGATTCATTTGCAGGATTTTCAGCTTTTGCTGAATGTGTGGGACTAAATGGGGTGAGATGGCTCCCAGTAGGGGACTGTCCCACCTAGGTGGGTCTACCGCTTAATCCCTTGACCTTTCCTCCAGCACTGATGCTCCCGCCATATTGCGTTGGATTTTATATGATCTGGTTTAAGGTTCTTCTTCAGTTGACATTCTCGCCTGTCCTATTTTTACAAATAATTCACATCTTTCAGCTAGACTAACTGATGACACTCGATTAGTGATACTATGTCCTGATTGGTCCAGCCATCAGTCGCTCTCACGCTTACACCTCCTCTGTGTTATGAATTCCAAATCCCAGCATGCATTGCTCTTGTTTCCTTGGTTTCTAGGACTCCGCCACGGCGGTGAGCCCCGAGGATGATGGAGGGAGGCGCTATAACGACGGCCAGTGGCACCATGTGATCGCTACGAGAACGCAGGCCGTGGGAACGATCACTGTGGATGGCCAGTTCCGAGGTAACAGCCACCACGGCACCCGTGCGTTCATCATATTCACAGGCCAGCCTCAGACTCTTTCTGTTCTGTCAATATCCCTAAACCCCGGCTTCCGCACATTCCGAGGAAAGGAATTATCAAGGTTAATCTTTGTCATTCGTTGTGTGATTGGAATAATTAGGCTTAGAAGCATCTCGTCTCCCGAACTTGCATTTCAATTAACCGAGCAGGTCTTTTCCTCCTGGGATCCGAGCGGTCTAGTCTTTTCTCACGCACTTTGAAGTGTCTCGATAAACCGTGCGCCGGTGTGCCTGATCAGCGCCGCTGTCATCACGCGTCTTATTGTTTTAATCCTTCCGAGATTTTATTACACCCCATCATACACTTGACATGAAAGATTCTGTTTCAGCCGCTACTATGAACATCTCCTCTTATGTGACCTGACTAATCAGGGGGGTGAATGACGAACATGCTAATTGGGAGTGTTCTCTTTTTGTAACAAATTAGGGTCTTCCTCCGCTACAAGTGGCCGCACCATTATTGGGGAGAACACAGGGCTCTTTATCGGCGGGCTCCCAGAAACATTCCTTCTTCTTAGAGAAGATGCAGGTAATTGACATTAGCATGTATCATGTGGCAGGCTGTAATAGCCCATTCAGTGGCATTGGGAACAAACATGGCCTCCTGCTGTCAACTATTGATTCTGATTCTGGTCCAACGGGGGGGCTTGATTGGAAGCACTCTGTCCAAGCACAGTGTTTCTCAATCCAGTCCTTAGGGACCTACAGACCACAGTCCACATTTTTGCTCCCTCCCAGCTCCCAGCACTCCTGTACCAAGCTATCTGGAGCACTGATTACCCGTTACTAGTGTGCATGGAGCTGGAAGCAGTGGTCTACCCCTGACAAAAGATCATTTTGGGCCTCGTTCCCAATCATATAATTCTATGTATTCAAGGGCCCTTGTGAAGTGTTCATTCAATCTACTGGGGTATGCATGTTCCTGCTGTACCCCTGCCTGGGAGGGAGCAAAAATGTGAATGTGAACTGCCTCGGAGTCCCTGAGGACTGGGCTTATAAACTCTGTCCTTCAGTTTGAGCTTTGGTTTGATTTCTGCCCCATATATATATGAGTGTGTGTGGCATTTTGTTAGATTACTTATGATTAAGCTTAGGGCTGGAAAAAAAATTTAAGGTTATGTGCATAGGAGTGAATGGAGAGTCTCTAAAATGATTGGTATATATAAACTGCTTGTGTGTGTCTGGGGGGGGGGGGTTGCCTCCTGTTCTCCTTTGCTATCGGATAAGAGGTTAATGAAAAGATGACTGTTGCATCCTGACCCGTGCCTGGCCCAGACGGCCTGTTAGACACGGCAGGGGGGGGGGATGGCTGGCGGCCACAGGACAGTGACATATCTGATGCCGCCGTATGCCAGGGGACGGCCGGCTGGTGAGGCAGGGCTTCACAGGCTGCCTGAGGGACGTGCTGATAAAGACGAGCGACAGCCCCTCCGAGGTGTGGCAGCCGCTGGCCTGGGGCATGTCACTGGAGAGCGTGCAGGCCTATCAGAGCTGGGAGGGCTGTCCTGTCCATACAGAGGAGGGTGCACACTTTTTGGGGCAAGGTGAGGACCCAAATCTGTGGCTATCTTCAGCTGTCTTCGCTGAAATCACCCTGACTGTGAACCGAGCACATATCGACCCCTTCTAGTGTCCTGACGAGTGCGCAGCTCGTCTTACGGGCATTTATCCTGAACCCCTCTGTCCTACCAGGTTTTCTGGAGCTGAGACCATCAGTGTTCTCAGCAGGAGACAGCTTTGAGGTTGAATTTGAGTTCAAGACGGACCAGCTGAACGCACTGCTGCTGTTTGCAAGTGACACAGAAGGAGATGACTACATACTGGTAACACTCTCTCTGTCTATCCATCTCTTTCTCTCTGTCTGTCTCTCTATCGCTTTATCTCTCTATCTGCCTGTTTGTCAGCCTGCCTATCTGTCTGTCCATCTTTCTGTCTGTCTTTCTTTTTATCTATCGATCAACATATTCAGTAGGGCAGCACAAACTAAGAGTACTATTCATTTTTATCAGCTGTTACATATACTTGTAATATTTTATTTGATTGTTTAATTATTAATTATTAAGCTATTGATAAGCTATGTAGTGATGCAGAAATGGGTCATATTGGTTTAATGTTCAGTGCAGAGATCAGGTTAGTAGCCATGGTGTCTTCCCCAAACACAGGCTGAGCTGCAGGACGGGAGCCTCCAATGGACGCTGCGTTGGGGTGGGCATGAGACCAGGCTCCACCTGTGGGCGGGGCTGTCATATTGTGACGGTAGCTGGAATAGCGTGTCTCTAATCAAGAGGGGTGCCTGGGTGTCGGCCTCTATGAACGAGCTGTCAGAGCAGCGGCCTGTGGCTGCCGGCGAGGAGCCCCTCAGGGTGAGCTCTGCCCTCTACCTCGGGGGCATTCCAGAGGACGTGCCCGGCAAGGCCCTCCCCCACCTCAGCCTCCTGCACGGTAACGCGCTGTTGGCTCTTCTACTACCCATCTATTTAATCAAATTCACACTGCGGATTTTTTGTCATGTAATGAATTCAGACATATGTTGGGAAAGTGAGTATATTCACGTCCTGTTGTTTTTTAATTGGTAAAACAATATTATAATTAGTGTATAAAATTATTCATATTTTATTATTGCTTTGTGTAACAAAGATAAAGCCGAAAACTCTGTGTCATTCTGATTGGCCCATACATTTCAGTGCTAAAATATGCAAATGAAAATCAGGTGTGAAGCTGGGGAATTTTAAAAAAAGAACGTGTAGAATCACAGTAAGCAGCTTGTGGGCTTTTCTAGAGTGAGCCAGTCCCAGGTCCCAGAGTTCCTTGGGGGCGGCTCTCCCTCCTCTCTGTGGAATGACAGGGTACCTTTCGGGGTGGTCACACGCAGTCCCAGACAGCTGACGTGACACCCGTGCTGTGGGCGCTGGGCAGGTTTCGGCGGCTGTATTCGGGCCGTGCGGCTCGCGCGCGGGGCTGTCCTGGACCTGGCCGTTGCCTCCAGCCGCGCTGTCAGAGTCAATCTGGACGGATGCCCGTCAGGCGACACTGCGGTTAACTGCAGGGGAAACGACTCCATCCTGGTGTACACGGGCAGGGAGCAGCGGGCAGAGGACCACACGGTGCAGCCCTTCACAGGTAATTCCTCGCACCGCCATCGTGGGGTGCTAGAGAGCACGTCAGGCACACCTAGCAGGTCACAGAGCTGCCAGCCTTTCTGTCACATGGCAGTAGCATCGCCTAAAAGTCACGTGACTCCCGTTGGACAAGACCTCTGGAATCCGATACAGCTTTTCAGTGATAACCAAGGATCGTACACTTGGCGGTGGTGTTTGTGCCACTGTGGCCACCAAATGACTGTATTAGTGCATGTTCTGGGCCACCTGTAATGAGGTGAGAAAGGGGAAGATTTTCTGGAGGCCAGACACAAGGGGGGGGCCATGAGTATGTGACCTTGAGAATAGGGGGGTTGACCCATTCGGTAGATTTTTTCAGCCATGTCTCTATGCTGCTCTGTGCATTTTATGTGTAACAGGTGCATATATGTATGATTTATAAAAGCTTGTTCTTTCCTCCCCAGAGTATCTGTACAGGGTGCTGGCGCTGGGAGATGGGGGCTGGACATCCGGGCCGTGGGAGCGAGGCCGTAGCCTGGAAGCTGGTAGGTGGGACCGAGCGGGAAGGGGCTGGGCTGGGCTGGGCGGCATGGCAACAGGGGGGGCCCTATTTGTTTGTGTCATAGCTCTGAGCCAGCCCATTGCGCTGTTATCTGTGCGATATATGTAACAGTAAACAAGACGAGATGGCAGCAGGCGATAGCTTATCACATCCCTGGCGGTGATGCCGTCGTCAGGAGCAGCCGCTTCTTATGAATGGGGCTGCAGAGATGGCAGCAGGCGATAGCTTATCACATCCCTCGCGGT
>JAODKM010000025.1:8961597-8971875 GCA_026780845.1 Petrocephalus sullivani
AGCTTATCACATCCCTCGCGGTGATGCCATCGTCAGGAGCAGCCGCTTCTTATGAATGGGGCTGCAGAGATGGCAGCTGGCGATATTAAAAAGCACACCATTCCGATGGTAACTTAATAAACATGAATAAACAACATTCATGGTGGCTTTGCCTTTTCTCACAGTCCATCATCGAGAATAGCACCTGTATGTTATTTCTCTTCGGTTGCTCTTGTGCGTAGTGCTAGTGTAGCTGTGGCATGTCATCGAAACTTTGCACAGTGTAAAACTACCTTTTTGTTTTGTGATAATTTAAACTACTCTCATAATTACATTAGATTTTGAAGGAAGACATTTGGTATGATGAATTGAAGCGTTTTAGAAATCAAAAAGGTAATTTAATTAAAATTTAAAAAATATGACGCATGGATTTTAAATATTGATGTCGATGCATTTTCCTCATCAATGTCATTGACTGTCGACTAACCGTGGCAGCCCTAGTTCACAGTGGAAGCTGGTAAAGAAGCCATTAACTGCTGCTTCCTGCTGTGTATTAGAAAGTATTTCTGAATATAAGATTGCTCTACTTTTAGTAATGCTGACTTGAATAACATCTGCTGGTGAGGCGTAATAAAAAAAACCAAAAAGAAGGACTTTGGGCTGTGGAATTTCAGTGTGTTTTATAGATTTCCACATCCACTAAATGATACATTTTGATACATGTTTACTCTGTCAGAAATACAGAAGTCCTGAGCGACGCGCCCGCTCCCTTCACGCAATGCGGGCGAGCCGAAAAGAGAGCAGAGCGTCTCTGCATGAACGCGAAACCGTAATTAATGTGCTTAATACGGAAGAACAGGGCGAGAAAGAAGCCCAATGCTTGATCGATTTGAAATATGGCCGGGAATGAACGGTAGAAGATGTACAGTCATATTAAATCAGAGCTGAAAAAGTTACAACTCTAATAAATTGTATTTATGCTAATGGTTAGATATGATTTACTGTGTCTATTAAAAGTGAAGAATATGTGTGCTGCTTTTCTTTGCCTGACACGCTCCCTCTCTCCCTCTCTCTCGCCCCGCCCCCCCCCCCCCCCCCCCCCCCTCCCCCCCCCCCCCCCCATCACCCCCGCATAGCTCCGCAAAGTGTGCTGCCTCCCTCCAGAGTTGTCTCTGTAAATGGTTACAGCGCCGAGGTGAGCTGGGACGAGCCCACTGAGGTCAGGGGTGTAATTGAGAAGTACATCGTGAAAGCGTACAATCGGGACGATCCCTCGGCGGCCCCCGTCAGCGTCACCTTCCGGCGAGCTGAACACTTCACTGGTAAGGGCCGGCCGGCCCGCCCCGCCCACACGCACACCCGCACACTGGGATCGGGGGAGGAGGAGAGGGCGGTGGCGAACAAACCGAAATCACTCCCGTGGATAAGTCTGAGGGTGGGTGTGTCTGTCACCTGCTGCTGTTATTTCATTTCCACTGTTCAGCCTATTTTCATTTTGGCTCGAATACGATTTGGAATAACGTCCAGCTTTCTAGCTGTAACATGGCAGGAAGACAGACAGACAGACATCTGGAAATATGACGGCGTTTCCTCCGAGTTTAAGGTGTTTTCATCTATGCTGCTGAACTTGCTCCTTCTCTGAGAGAAAAACTAAACCCTTATATGTGACATGATGTGATACTGGTTTGTGTCAACTGGCAATAAATTAAATGGCCATAATCTCTCCTATAATGGTGTCAGTTTGGCCAAAAGGTGTATTAAGTCTTTGTAGTGTAGCCCACACTGTCTCTGTTTTATGGGAAACTTAAAAAAGGCATGAGAAACATTTTAGTTATTCCAAGTATCCCATTCATCCATTTTCTGTAGCCACTAGTCTTATTCTGAGTTATGGGGGGTCAGGAGCCTATGGGCACTAGGCAGGGTACAACCCAGGATGGGGTTCCAACCCATAGCACGGCACACACACACACACACCATTCACTCACCCATGCACACCTACGGGCAATTTGGTAACTCCAATTAGCCTCAGCATCTTTTTGGACTGTGGGAGGAAAGTGGAGCACCCGGAGGGAACCCCAGAATAACACAGGAAGAACATACAAACTCCACACACATGGAGCCGTGGCGGAGACTTGGCTCCCAGGTCCCAGAGGTGTGAGGCAATAGTGCTAACCACTGCCCCACCGTGCCGCCTCTTATTCCAAGTAACTCCTGAGTAGCTCTGCTCCACAGAAACACCAGGTTGGATGAAAAGTTGGTCTTGTTTACTACCAGGTATGAATTACATCACCTGGCATGGCATGTAAAAACTTCAGAGCCCTTTGCATGAAAATATTTGTTACAAAATTCTGTGATAGACTGGCATGCCATCCAGGTTGTCCCTTGCCTTGTGTCTGGTGCTTTCTGGGACAGACCCACAACCCTGTACAGGAGAAGCGGTTATGGATGGGTAGTTGTTGCATAAAAATATAAACAAAACAAAATGACAATAAACAAAATAATGGTTAACAAACCCGAATGCTCAGTTTTGCATTGCATATAAATTAGCCCCACGGTGGCCCTCTGTAGTGCAACACATTTTAAATGGACGACATACCTCTGGGCAAGTGCGAATATCAGTCTTTCTCGACACCGGTTAAGCAGAATGACAATGAGCCTCCTAATTCCCGTCCGCCTTGATGCTGAATGCAGAATTACGCTGCTAGCGATAAACAGGAAAAAAAAGAAAAAAGGGCAAAAAAACTAAGAAAACAAATGAGCAGGTAATGAGAGTGGAGTGGGTTGGGCTCTAATTGAATTAAAGAGACGTAGACACCTGGCCAATTACAGGCTGGCCATGGTGTTTACCTTACCGCCGCAGCCACTCACAGCTGATGGTCACGGGCCCGCCCACCGATTAGCATAACGAAGGAGAGTAGATAACCGTGGAAGGTGGCCAGAGACCCACTCAGAATGCCGCTGACTAAAGGGTTGCCTTTTATTTTTGGATGATAAATTAATAAATAAATCCTGTTTTTCTTTCTTTTTTTTTTTTACTGTAAAAATTAATTAAAACCTGCCGTGCATTTGGAGGCCCTCTTGTTTTAATTTACGGCCCAGGCTATTAATAACGCGCTATTTATGTGGGATTTCTCAGGCTGTGGGAAGAAATTGATGCTGGAAGTCGGGGTGATAAGTGAGAGAGGAAAGGCTTGTTTTCTCTGCTACAGCTCCTTGGAGAGGCTTCTCTTCCTGTCAGGTTTTATCATGTCGTATCAGGTGACACCTAATCGCACTTTACACACCTCGGCCTCACTTTCGGGGCAGCGCAGTGCCGCGCAGTATCGCGCTGTTGCCCTACCCAGGTAGAGGGAGTGAGCATGTTCTTCCCCTGCTTTGTTTGTGTGTGTGCCCTGCAGGGTCAGATTCGGGAGGGTGGGGTCCCCCAGGCTAAAGTCATTGTAACAATCAAAAAACCAAAATTTTGGGAGTTCCTTCAACTTGAGGCCCTACACTATAGTCCAGCTTGCCCTTGCATAAGTCAGGCCTTGTGATGGTCTTTCTCCTTGTCCTTAGTGTGCCCAACGTATACAATACCGAATTTGGATTCAGAACAGCGTTTCTCAAACTAATCCACAATCTTGTTTTTGCTCCCGGGAGATGGGAGGGAGCAAAAATGTGGATTTTGGCCTGGATCTGGGAGGGAGTAAAAATGTGGACCGTCTGGGGTGTGATTTATGGATGGATGGATGGATGGGTTTATGTTTTATCTGAATACCACGAAATACCACCTATCTATGCTCTATTCAGTACACTGTGTTCAGTACTGAGGAGTATGAAATAGTCCGCAGTTCTGGAAAGGGGACTCAAAATGGACAATTCAGTTCAACTCAATTCAGGAAACTGCATGTAAATCTATTATGAAATAAGTTAGTGTTGTTGAATATGGGCTTAAATCTCATTTAAGCGGCAGAGGCTTGGCACAGAAAAGCATGACGGGGCACTTGCTCTTCATCCCGCCGACAGGGACCCTGAGTGGCCTGGCTCCTTTCAGCAACTACAGAGTCACTGTCAGCGCGTGCACCCGCGCCGGCTGTGCGGAGAGCGGCGGCGGCGGCCGGGACATCAGCACTCCGCAGGAGGGTAAAGTCACCGGGGCGGCGGGGGTCCCCACTCACATGGAGAATAATGAAACTGGAGAGGGGCTGGAATCAAAACTCCAAACTAATCTGATGACAAAAATGCATTGCCAGCGTGTAATTGCTCCTGTTTTTTTGGGAAGGGGTGGAGGGAGGCTGTAAGAGTTGGTTGGGGGGGGTAGAAAATGAATCAGACTCAATACCCTTTAATGACATGCATCTTTAATAGCTGTAATACAGATTAATGGGCTTTTTAATTGCTGTTACATTGTTCATGCGAGAGCCTTGTCATTAATACGAGGCATCTGAAAGATTAATGAGAGCTTCTTCATTTTACTACGCCACAGATGTAAATCTGGGGACAGTCTGCCTAAAAAGAATTGATTGTATAGCAAAGTATGAAATTGAGAATCAAACGCTTCATTTCCGTGGGCGGCGCCATACGAAGACGCTTTCTCACCATGTGAGCGAAACATCCTCCCATTCTCTCTTTTTTCTTCCTCCGCCCCCCTCGTCGTTTCTCTCAGGCCATGCAAAAGGTAGCAATAACTCTGTCAGTTTAGGAAAAAAGCCGTCGGGTTAATTGTCACTGGGCACTCTCACCGCTGTAAGATATGCTCAGTGCTTTAAAGTGTCTCTAACACTTAGGAAAAAGTTCTGCGTGGGCTCAATTGTCTTCTCAGATTCACCAGGAAGCCTTGGTAATGTACGCGGGTAGGATTCCTTCCTGCACATTAATCTGCATCGGTGAAATAGTCCCTGTTGAGGTGGATAATGTGACATAAGGAGTCTGTGTGGAGTTAAAAATAAAACTTTATTTTCAAAAAGTGAGACGTCGCCATCCGACACACCCTGAAATGGAAGCACGTCTCTAGGAAGTGCACTCTCCCAGACAGGCCCCCTTATTGGTCCTCACTGGCCGCTTTCTGACTCTCGTTAGATATTATTTAGCTGACACTGTTATCGAAAGCAGTGTACAGTTTTTGAGATAGCAGGGTCAACCAGTTCCTGGAGAAACTGGGGGTTATGGGCCTTACACAGGGGTGACATCATTGTACCAACCCGGGGATTCAAACCAATCACAGGCACAGCAGAGCCTGACCCGTTCAGCTGTCTCCCCCATGAGCAAGGTTGCTGGTGACGTGTTTCCCGGAGCACCAACCGCCCCACGCGCAGTACGTGGACCAACATACCAGACAGAGCTCCCCCTGCCTCGTGCTTCGAGGTCTTGCCAAAGCAAACAACCGTAATTGCTGGCTGCCTTAGAGCTGTTCCTAAACCATCCTCAAGCTTCAAAATTTCAGCTACTTGCTGCTGAAGTGTCTATCACATATGTCTAGCAAAATGGGCTCGGCTGCTCCTCTCTGCCCCACGTTTTGATTGCTGCTGTTTTCCTGGCCCAGCTCCCGAAGGCGTGACGCCTCCCAGAGCCACTGCCTACCCCACCTCACTCTCGCTGTCCTGGGACCCTCCTCAAAAGCCCAATGGTATCATCACAGAGTATCTGCTGTATGTGGATGACTCCCTCATCTACCGGGGCGACAGCACCGAGCTCAACATCACAGGTGGGCTCCTCGTCCTCCTCATCAGAGGAGCCTCGGGGGAGTGTTTGTCTGTCTCCCAGGCAGCGCTGCTCCCACCACAATGTTGTTGTTGCTGCCTCCTGCCTGAGCGATACTGCAGGCCAACTCGGACTCATCAGCCCTGAATTAGGCACCTCCTATGTCTATAAGGCATGTGTGGGCACCTCCTATGTCTATAAGGCATGTGTGGGCACCTCCTATGTCTATAAGGCATGTGTGGGCACCTCCTATGTCTATAAGGCATGTGTGGGCCTCATTTGTTCTGTCTGCTCTTTGCTATGTGCTGTTTATTTTTTGGGGGAGGGAATGTATTTTTATAATGCTGCTGGACAACAGAATCCCAATGAAGTTCTGCCTGACCTTTTGTTATTATGTTAAACTGCTGTAAACCTAGGTTTATGTAAAGCAGTATTATAGGAGTGAAATGAGAATCTGCGGACTTATCAGTGACTGATCTTCGATGCCGTGATACTGGTCATATGTCACGATGGATCGTTGGTGATTATTTACGGAAACAGTGCGGCAGAAGACCAAAGAAGTGGCACCACACCATGTATGTCATTTGAAGTGTGGTTGGGGTAATTTAGGGAAAGCTATATAATATCGTTCAATGTCCAGAGCAGGTAGTGAGTGAGTCGTGCTCCCCGATTGGATTTCTTAAAGAGCAGCAGGCTATGAATTGAGGAAGCAGGTGTTTCAGTATAAAGCGCAGTGCCGTGCTGCTCTGTTGTAACTTCACTGGAAATGGCCCAGTCCCCACAGGGTGCATTGTTTCAGTCTGCAGGTAACCAGCTAAGGACTACATATCAATCAACTGTAGACATGGTCAGACCTTTCATTAATGGTTTGAAGGCTCTAAATGCAGCATTTTATGGATCCCTCAAAATAAAAAAAAAACCTTTGTAACAGTAAGTATGACATAGGCTGGACCACAGTGCTCTCTGTATAGGCTGGGAGGAGCATTGGTGAGTTGAAAAAGGCTTTAAAAATTGGCTTGCTCCCTTCCTATTTACAGTAATAAAAAATACATATTTGATTGGTTGGCGGTATCCCAGTGTTAGAGTAGGTCAGGCTTGTGATTGGGTGAGCCCGGGCCCTCCATGATCCCTCACTGTGGAGCCAGGCCTGCTTATGTGGATAGTCACTTTGCACGCTTTGCCAAAAGCATATTTCACACAGTATAAAAACAAAACGTCCTATTGCCAGGGGTTCTTTGTTAAATTTAACCAGGTATAATGCCTCACAGTCTGCAGTTTCTGGAATGTGTGGCCGCCTCACCCTTCATATACACTGTGTATTTTCTCTGATTTCCTGGGGTGGCAAAGCAGCAGGGTGTTCATTAGATGTAGGTTGTTCTCCTCGGCACGACGTATCTGCCAAACGTGCGTTATGATATCGGACGGCTCGTGCCGCCGGGATTCCATGGAGCACCTCCCTCAGTACGGCCCCCTCCCAGAGAACGCGGCTGGGAGCAGAGTGTGCCCCGCCATCGGCGTGTGGGGTGCGGCTGGGGCGCACAGATAGCTGCCCCGTCCGCCTTTATCACACGCTTATGCACGCTCCAGATTGACTTTTATGTGCTGCTTTAATTTGGTTCCCACTGGCTTCAGAAATGCGGGAAAGAGCCACAAACAATTGCATGTGCTTAATCAGCCAAGTGTTTAGCGTGTTACTCTTTACTTTGATTACAGGAGAGAAAAACCTTTACCCTCTGCAGCAATAAAAGTAAAAATACTCTAAATAAATATGCACTGAGATAATAGCACTTTGCCGGATGAGAATTTGGGCTTGTGCATTGTTTGCTTTTATGCTGTTTGTAGTTTCCTTTTTCTTCTTTGCCAAAGTACTCGCTCTGGATCCTCTCTGTCCATACCTGCTTAGGTGGTCCTTTCGCCTGTCAGGTAGATAAGGCTCTTGCTTTATTGGTCAGTCTGCATAGCATTCCTCATATGGGCATAGTTAATGACCGACAGGCAAGCAGCTAGAATGAGGTTCCTTCACAGGATTGCTGCACTCGCTCACCATCGCAGAGAGGTCTGGAGGGACCTCAGAATAGAGCTGCTGCTCTTTCAGATTGAGGGAAGTCAGCTGAGCTGGTTCAGGAATCTTATGCAGATACCTACCAGGCAGCTGGGCGTGCTCCACTGAGGCCCAGTTGGAGGAGCCAATACTGGGAAGGTTAAGGAGTGATGACTGTGGACCGAAAGTCCTGAGCTCTTTAAACACTCATATATTTATTTTGTCGAGGAGGAAAAAAAGTCAAATCAATTGAAAACTTAGAGCAGCAGAAAATCAATGGAGGAAACAGGGCATCATTCATTGCATATATTAAAAAATATAGATATTCTGACAGCGGTCAGTGGGCATCTCTGCGCTTGGATGTAATTTCTCATAACGCATCTCCAGGTAATTCTGGCCAATATAATCCTTAAGCCATTTATCATGATCGAGTTTCCTCCCTGTATATAGCCAACAGGTGAATTTACATAAATAAGCTGAAATCACAGAATGTTTTCTGCTATCATGATTGTCTGGGGATGCAGTTTTTGCATCTAGTTAATGCAGTTGTTAAGTGCAATATTTAGAGCAGAGGGTGGGCAGTCTTCATTATTACGTCCCGTATCCATGTATTTTCACCCCCCCTGCCCCCCCCCCCCAACCCGACACACACACACTTGCACGCACAAACACATTTAAATCCCTGGAAATTCTGAAGCAGTGCATGCGTATTAACATCGCAGCCTCAAAGACGTTAACCATGCAGTGCTATAGGAGATTTTTCACGAGGCGCACCATGGACTTGCTGTCACTTCTCATCCAGCCAAAGAAACGACATGTTCACCACCAGCTCCGAGATGATAAGGGCCCATATACAGTCACAGCACAGTACCCCCCCCCTTAGTTCCTGACTTTATATTCAAACCTAGAGATTTCAATTTCCTTCAGGATATCTAAGCTCAGCTTCGTAGCGGCCCCCGCTGTGATTTTGGATTCTTTTCCATCTCTTCCCCTCCATTCCTTGACAGTAAACTGCTTTCAAGATCTTCAAGGAGAAAGGCTCCTTCCCGTCAAGAATGCCCTTTGAAAGGCGCCGTTCCCGGCGAGCGTCTGAGGCTCCAGCCTCTAAGTACAAATTATGAACAAATGAGCCCGCCGATGTGGAAGGCCCCGCTCGGCTGTTTTCCCTCCCCGTCAAAAGGATGCGGGCCCAGCGGGTGGTTGTTTATTGTAGCATCAACTCATCACCAAGAGTGGTGAGAGGTTAATATTGTCTTCTGTTTGCTGTCATACAGTCGACGCGAGAAGGCAGTCTTAAAGAACCGCCGAAGGCCTCCTTGGTGAAGTCGCCATCTCCATCTTATATTTCTAACTAGCTTAATTGATCGGCTCAAGGACATCTGGAATAACTTTTGGAGCGACTCGTTCCTCCGGGAACTTGGGTTTCTGTACAATTTAAAAACCGCATCCATACCGGTAAAACGCGACCCTGTTGGCTGACGATGCTTTGGGTCTTGGGCTGACGTTATGGGCCAGAGCTGCCGGCTGTTATAGTCTCAGGAAGTCCTTATTTGACATTTTCTTGAGCTCTTTTTTCAACTGAGTCATAGTGCGCAGTCAGTAGATGAATTGTGTCCTTGGACATTTTTTTAGACGGTGAGTTAAAACTTAATCTATAAGAATATGTCACTGTGGCATTTTAAAAAGAAATTTATAGCAGTTCTGGCTGACATACTGAAGGTTTGCATCCTTTCATGATTAAGTGAATAACAGGAAGATTAACAGTAACATTAAGTACTTTTCAGAAACGTAAAATGTGGAAAAATAATTCCATAATTTATTAATTAGCACCTAATGTATTTGTTTTTTTATATTTTATTTAGTAGTTTTCCAAAGGTTAAAAATATCAAAGGAGAAGATCTATGTTCCAAAACAGGATTGAGCCCAGTCTTTGTCCACACATGGAGCCAAGATTCATCATGCTGACTGACAGTAATTTTGCGAGACAGCAATTCCTCTTTATAACATTTCTGATAAAATGACGAGCTGCTGCAATGAGGTCAGCTGTATAAATCTGAGTGTGTACAGGCGGCTCGTATGGAGAACAGGAGAGTGAAACATGGCTTTAAATGCTGGTGAAGAATCATCATTCAGGCACAGTTTAACAGCAACTCAGCAACAATTCAGCAACAGCAATTCACTAACAATTCACTAATGGAAATTCAATAATGATTCAGTCAGATGTAACAGGTAATCTGTTTTTTAAAGTGCCTTTGGTTTCCGAGCTCCACAGTTTACTTATACGCAGGTACTGGGCCAGTTGTTTTACTGATTTTATGAGTGCTTGTTTTTTCGTTTTTTTTGACCTTATGAAAAACGCGGATTAGTGTCAAACAGAAATCCTTACATAGTGTGCCTGCGTTTATTTTTCTATAGGCAGCATGTTTTTAAATCCCTACGTATCTTAACCCTTAGTTGTCATTGTTTGTTGAGTTATTTCTTTTGGCAGAAATACAGCCCAGATCACCCCTCCCCCCCCCCCCGTAACCGTCCCTGGCAATGTTCCACGCATGTTTCGGGCTGGGACCTTCCGCGCGGGG
>JAODKM010000025.1:8990613-9021825 GCA_026780845.1 Petrocephalus sullivani
GGGGATGGATTCTACCAGATAGCCCTTTCTACCCAATCACACATGTGTGTGGAACTGTGTCTTTCTTGTATAAAATGCATAATCAATATTTATATAAATAATTAGAATATTAAAATTTTTGCTTTCAATCATATGCCTATCATATGCCTTGAGACTGTCGTTTAACCATCAGTCTTGCTGTTCACGTTGTTCTGTAAATTGTATCGTTGAATCTGTTTTCATTCGTATGCCTTTTGTTACCATATCCATCACCTAACGCAAATATATGATTGCCCTCCAGATTGTCTGTCTGCAAGTTTGAAATGTTTTTGCAATCAGCTACTCCAGCTTTAGATCTTGTGGCTTGATGAGAGAGAGGGTGCTGATTGGATGAGAGCTCAGCTTGGCCCAGAAATACTCATGGTCCAGTCACAGAAGCCTGTGTACTCTGGATGCCTCTTCAAGTCCATGTGTGTTTGACTCATGTCTTATGTTTATAACAGATGTGAGCAGTTTTGTAGTGACACCCATTTCTTGTAAATACAACAGTACCCATGTATGGGTATTCCCTTGGAGATTTATTTCTCAGTAACATTGATTGGCAAGCCTTCACAAAGCTGGTTGATCAAAGTGACTTTTGAGTGATATTGTCTTAAACCTTTGAGAGCGGCAGTGAAGAGAGATTTGGGCTGGGGTCAGGGGCATGTTGCCATCTCTGTGATATCCTGTGATCTCTGAATACTACTTTCCTCTGCCTCCCATTGGAGATTCCCTCGGATGTTTGTTTAATTTACCTCAGGGAGTTTTGATCATCACCAGAGGAAGCTGGTGTCCCGATCAACTGGGAAGGAAAAAAAGAAATTGAGATGTTTGTGCTCTCAGTTCTTCTTTACAACGTGTGAAGATCCACATCCAACTGTCTGGGTTAATGAATTGTAGTTTGACAAGGTAATGAGGGAGACATTCAGGAATTCTGCTGGGAGGCAAGGCCAAGAACAGGTGGAAATTTTTATACGGTAACAGGTCAAGTGCTGTACAGCTGCCGAGTGCGTAACGTCTTCTGAATGACTCGCGGAGAGATTGTGAAAGAAATGATCCTTTATTTGCCCAAGTATGGAACGCTTTTTTTCACATTTCCCATCATGCACTCCTTTCAGACATACAAATACATATACAGCAAAGCTCGTAGAAGTGCTGGGTCAGGCCAGTTGTCTGGCACCCCTGGAGCATTTTGGGGGGTTTAGGGCATTGCTCAAGGAACCTACAGAGACGTGAGTATTCTGATAAGACTCGAACAATTACCTGTCCAATCACAGAGGCCCTACCCACTGAGTCACACACTAACCAAAGACCCTAAGTGCAAGTAGGGCTTTTGCTTCAGCCATGTAAGGCCACTGGATCAGGGGTTACACCGAGAGGGACTTCACAAGTTCATCTTGGCCTTATGTGCGCTGAGGTAGACATCATGAGAAACAAAAAGAAATCTGAAGTCAACAGACGGGCATCTCGGGGCCAGAGAGTTCCCAGTGCTGTCACTGAGCCTCAGCTCTAAGACAGTGCCCTTTATGAAATACTTCTGGACTTAGCAATGAAGATACTTTAATTTCCAGAACTAAGGGGGGTTTCAGCCTGGGATCCGCAACTCCCTGGGGCTCAGTAGTCCAGGGTCTGTAGAGATGTTCTGTAAATTGATGAAATGTCAGTATTAACATCCCGTTCACAGTCTGACTTGAAAATACTCGTATTTATTGGATCCCTCGCAAATGTAAAGTATTAAAGCCCCCACAGCCCATAGTTCTTGTTTCCTTTTGTGTTCAAGTGCATTCATGGTAGGGGGTCCTTAGCTTTGATACATTTTTATTAAAAAAATATGTTGAAAACCGCCATCCTAAACTAATTGTACTTTACAGGTGGACCATGTGATTTTGGTGGCACACCCCTCCTACTTTTTAGGTTCAAGTCCCGCCTCTATGCATGGGTGTATTTATTTATCTGCAGTCCAACTACGTGCAGCCAGGTTAATTTCTTTCTCTGAATGATTAGAGTAGTATGAGTGTGCCCTGTGATGGATTAGCCTCCTGTGCAGGGTGTACCCCTGCCTTGTGCCCTATGTTGTCTATGATAGGCCCTGAGCCTCAATTCCCCCCCGTGACCATGAGCAAGATAAGAAGTTGGCTGGAACCATGTGATATGCTTAGCTTTCTTTGGTATGAGGCAAGAGCTTTCTTTGGCATGACCACTACATCACCACACCACCTAAATAAAAAATAACTAAATACAATTTAGACCAAAAGCTACAGTACGATTGGCAGTAATATATACATTTCCAGCAGCTTTACGTTTAATTTAGGTAAAATACGGCATGCTTAATACTGCCAGTAATGTAAAGTTGAACAAAGCGAATCAAATGCATTAATAAGTTAATTTAAAAACCAGTATTGATACAATGTTTAACATTCACACATCTTGTAATAGCAGTATCGATTCGGTTTGGTTGGTAAGTTACAGAGGACCCTGGAGGAAACTTATCAAGCTGTTTTAATTTGTAAGCAAGTGCAGTTTTCTTAGAACACAGACTTGTGAAAAGGGCCAAGTCCTTTCAAAGGAGTCAAGTAATAAAGAGGAGCATTTGAAGTCTCCTGGCTGGAGGCAGAGCCGCGGCTGAAGGGCTCGGCGCATTGCCGGGATACACGTGTATGAGTCCCCAGAGTGGGCGGCCATGCCAGTGCACCGTGGCTCCCTGCCCACCCATCTCACACCAACAGGTTCTCTACTCTAAGGAGAGTAACCGCACTCCGGCATATGCTACACGGGGCTTTTCCCTGCTCTGATTCACCCCTCCCCTTCCCTTCCCCAGCTCCAGATGGCGTTCTGCCCCCCAGGCTGGCATCCGCCGGCCCCACCAGCCTGCAAGTCGCCTGGTCGGCACCCGTGTGCAGCAATGCCCCCGGGCCCCTACTTTATCAGCTCCAGATGAAGGCTGCAGAGGATCAGCGCATCCAGCTGTAAGGGCCTCTCCACCCTACTCAGCACCTCCAACTCACCTCCATCATCTTGATTACAGCATCATCCGGCCATCATGGCCTCCTGATGCGGATGAAAGGGGGGAATTGTGAATTTCAGTGACCCTAGAAGTAAAATGAGGTTGAACAGGCAGAGCGGGTCGCGTTCGGCGGTTCTTTGCCTCCGCGACCATGCGTTTAAAAATGTATAATGCGCAGCTTCGAGTGCATTAACCCGCTTACACCACGGTTACTGCATGTTTGGACCTAAAAATGTTTTCTGCCACCAATGATTTCAAATTTAAAATGTGCTTTGCTTCTGGGACTTCATGCAATGTTAGTTAGAATTAAATACTATATTTGTGCATTGATTTGCTACTGTGATTTGCCAGGCTGGCACACGTGTGTGGTTATAGACAACTGATCAACACTTATATGACCAATCAGATTTGAGAATTCAACAGTGCCATGATATACGACAAAATAATTATCAGTACTGAGAGGATGAAGGGAATCCCAAGTGGAATTTGGCTCCTAGCACTGGAGCCTGGAATGGGGATGCTGTCCACAGACAGGTACACGGTAACCGAGGTCACCCTGAGCCCGAGAAGGCCACCTTGGGGCTCTTTGCCAACATGGTGATGGCTGAGGGTTTCGATTCTATGTGGGCAGTATAACAGGAAACCTAGCAGTTCTCTGGCAGTCTTCTCAATATGGACAGTATACAACAGTGTGGACGGCGATCAGATTTCCAGCTGACAGCTCTTTCAAAAAGTAGACAACTCTGCCTGTGAGTATGCAACAAATGCGCCATTAATGCACAGTGTGATCCATTTGCGCAGGCCGTGGTGGTCTATGGGAGGTTCTGCATCTGATATGTATTCATTACATGCATCCTGACAACAAATTGCAATTTAATCAGAAATGGGGAAATTCTCATTCTGTTCTAATAAATAAATGACTAGCTCCATGTATTATATATCACCCTCATTTCCTGGGATTCTTTGAAATGTATTTCATTGTTCATGTGATTTATTTATCATGTTCTATGATAAATTTGATTGTGAATTTTTGGAGAAAATTGGCGCCACACAAAACAGGCCGGCAGTTTGACGTGATGACGGTAAATCCTGCTTGATGGCACCACGTTTGTTTTCCTCCTCGATGGAAACGTGCATATTAATCACTGCTGATAATGCCTTTAAACTTTAATTTGATTATATAAAATGCACGGCATGGCAGGGAGACATTTCTACTTCTGTCGACTCTTTCCTGGTCATGAATAGTTATATACAAAGATATTGATTTTCTTAGGGAGTCTGATGAAAATTGAATTGCTTAGATTGTCAGGCAGAAAGCGAACCACTGATGGGCTGCGGCTGGTCAGTTCTGGAAAAATTGCCTTTATAGTCCTTTAAGATTAAACACTTGTAACTGTTCGTAGAAGACCATACACTTATACCAGGAGCTTGTGTCATAGGCTGCCAGTAGCATCTGCATGGTGAACGTTTGCATGTTATTTGTCTTTTCTTGATTTCTTGTCCTTCCAGACTATTGGAGAACGAGACGACCACCTTCAGCTACACGGCAGAAGGACTCCAGCCTTACACAGGATACCAGTTCAGGCTTGTCGTGTCCCACAGCCACGGACGAACAGCCAGCGACTGGGTTGGCCTCGTCACCGCCCAGGACCGTGAGTGCTACCCGTTCTGGTGTGGCTGGGCCGCCCTTGTTCTGAAGGGGAAACGTGGCGAGTGGGGACAGAGGGGAAATAAATATGCGTAATTAGGGTTAGGCGAAGAGGAGGCACGTATTTACTCACTGTGAAACGAGCACATGCGCCATGCGCGCCAAGGCGTGCTTTACGCCCCTTGCCTTTTTTTCCCAAAGAGCTTGACAGAATGCGTTCCGTCCTTCTCCCCATCAGCACCAACTGTGAGTCACAGGTGCGCAGAGGAGGAACACTGACATCTACAGAGAGGAGAGCATTAAAAGTGTATATCTTGCCGGTGACCTAGATGGTGTCATTGTGGGCTAATTACTGTAATACAATCATATTAGGGCTCATAACAGACAGTCTTTGCGAAGTTATAAATTAATTATACTTGGGTCTATTATCACATACATTATAATTATAGGGCCGGTATTTGCATACATTTCGAATGCGCCATATTATGGGCCATCGCCTATTCATTACTATGCAGAGCAGCTCTCGCCTGAAACCCCCCTTCTCGATAGTGGATTTATGCCCTGCGGTGTAAAGGGAACTTTTCTTTGGAAATTCTTCCGGTGCCTCCGTGATGTCTCAGACTGTTGGTTTAAGAGTGGGGGGACGTGCGCGGGGTGTAGTGCCACGCGGCCTCATTAAGCGCCGTCTGCTCGACGGATCACCCTTTACTCGTGCATGTGCGTGAGCGTGCGCATGCGTGTCCTTACAGTCTAACACTAACTAACGGTAATGGCCAACCCCCCCTAATCGCCAATTAAGCTTCTTTTTGCATAATAAGGGTTTCTTTCTGATTATTAAAATGACTTTTAATCACCTTAATCAGATTTAGGCCAGACTGAGTCTTTGCATTTCATTAATTTATGATGACAGGATGAATTTCACATGTAGTGAACTCCTTGAAAACTTTGTTAGTTTTATCATTGGGTGGATTCATTTCAAACAACTGCTTCAGGTGTAGTGAATGATTAATACTATATATGTTTGGAGTTTATGTACATTTTTGAATGAATAATAACATGCAGCATAAAAAATGTACATACATACTTTGTTAAACTAGAGGATGTGATCAACAGGATCGTCACTTAAAAAAAATGTATATCAATTTTTGGATCTGGAGCAAGCATAGAGCTTCATACATGCTGGGCTATCTGTAAAATTCCACAACACTGAATATTTCTGAAATGTTTTTATGTATTTCATTGTAAAATTGCAAAAATGGTAAGAGTTAGTTCACACCACTTCTCTATTTTGAGCTGAAATGAGATTAGTATGTTAACAATAAATGATAAATGGTAACATACAAACATTTAACATAGAAACATTGTCAGTTATGTGTCCCATCCATCCATCCATCCATGTCATCTAATGACACCATTTGAATAATTCTTGAATAAATCTTTCACACTTGGAGTTTCTTTATTATCAACGTATATTTGTTTTATTATTTCAGTATTGTCATATATTCGGCCAACTTGGACCCAAAATACATTACTATTTCAGCATATGTACATTATTACATTAGAATGTGTTCTTCTTTTTGGTGTAGTCTAATTGCTTTTTTATTAATTTATTTGAAAGAAGTAAAAAAAAAGCCCAGTATAACATTTATTTTTAAGTGCCCAGTTTCCATTATTGTTTAACCTGTCAAGGTATCACCTTTTAAGGTGTGTGTAGTTTCTCACATTATTTCATGAATTTTAAAGTCACCTTAAATGCTTATTCTGCATAGGTTTCCTTTTGAATAACAAAGTTCTTAAGTTTTGAGACTGTAAACAATATTTTATATGTTCAGCTTTGTGTCAAGTGACAGAACTATGAATGAATGAAGGTTCTGCATATATGAATAGTACACCTTGATTGTTAAACCCATAATTGGAATGGAAACCCATTATTGCTGTATGAGAATCTTAGTTATATCCATTTCTCAGAAACTTTTGTTTTTCTGAGAAACATTAGTATTGTATCTAATTGCCTTCTCCTGAGCAATAAACGTATGAGATACAGCTGGAAAAAGATGAATATTATACAGCGGTGGAAATTATTAGCAGTGCAAAATTTAGTGTAAGTCTGACTCTCAGTTACAGCAGAGGGGTTAGTTATTATCTGTTTCTCTCGCTCGCTATAGAGCCGTGGCCTTTCTAGTTACATATTACCATTGTGTTATGCGTTGTGTGAGAAGGATAAATGGCGGATAGATTGTTAGCATTAAAGGTGTTCAGCTGCTCTAATTAATGATCAAACCCCTCCAGCTAAGTTTTTAAGGGACTGCTAGAGTTTTATTGTTACAATTACTTTTTTTTTTAATCAAGTCGAATAAAAGTTAACGCGCAAATAGCAACATGCTGTTGCAGAGCATGAATCCAGCTAATTTAAAGTAGTAATATAAAGCTATGAAAGCTAATTTCATTTGCATAGGACACCTAATATTGTTCCTCCTCAGCACCAGTAGCACCTCAAAAGTCATCATGGCATCAGAGCTGCTTGTACGGCCTGCAAATGAATGCCTTTGCATTCCCCCCCCCCCCCCCCCCCCCCCCCCACGCAACCCCCTCCCCCCCCCCCCCCCCCCCCCCCCCTTCGCCAGTCCCCTGCCTCGCCTTGTCACTTGATCGTGTTATTACTATGCTAACCAAATCCTTATAAATGTGATTTAAAGCTTGGCAGCCCGCGCTCTTGTTGTTCCTCGTGCGGCAGCGATTTACGGCCAGCCGGGAAAGGCTCGCCTTAAGTATTCCAAACGTCCCGGGATTACAGCTGTTGCCGGCCGCTGATTGAGACCAGTCGCCGTTATCGCGCGACGTTCCCGCTTGTACCCCGAGAGCAGTAAAGCGTCAATAAAATACAAAGCACCTGCATCTTAAATGAAATTTCAATTGAAAAACTTAACAGCCCTTCAAATTGCAGAATTTAACACAGACCAGTAAAGCTTAAATAACACCTCTCCTCTGCAGACCAAAAAAGAAAGTGTGTGGGGGGGGGCTGCATGCCAGAGGTTCCACACTCAAGGTGACTTGATTGTCTCGTGTGGTAAAATTATTTACAATTAAGGAATATCTCCAGAGAGCCACGTCGGGCATGCCATTGGACACCTATGCGGGGCTGGCGTTTTGGGGCCTTTTTTGTATTCATGGGAGCCCCCCGAACCTTTGTGGTAATTGAATCAGTTAGAGTGCTGAGTGGAGCGGGCATAAAAACCTGTTAACCCAAAGGTCAGATCTGTGCATTGTTTATTTATCAGGAGATGGAGGGGGGATAATCGCAGGCCCCGTTACAGCAGCAGTTAAAAATAAATAAATAAGGATCACCTGTAACAATAACAGGAAGTAGATAAATGGGCACATCTGGGCTGCAATCATGAACAGAGTCAGCCTGTATTACCAGTTTTTTATTTGTTTATTTTTTGTTAATTAAAATATTATTTTCTCTTTCAGATATTTCTACCTAATGTTTACTGTGTATGCATTTTTATCTGTGGCTAAGTACCATGATTAATATTTAAAAATGGCTTTATTTTTCGTTATTTTTATGATGTTCAATTTTTTGCATCAGAGAGGCTGTTTATGAATGTAGATTACTCCCATCGTTGCGCATCAGCACAAAATGAGTCGTCCGTCGTACGACTGACTGCTTTGCTAGTGTTATGCGAGCCGGCCGCGCCGACAGCGATAGCTTCCGGGATCCCTCTTTCTGCGCAGAGCCTCTGACCTCCATAAGCTCCTGTAAATCGCCGCGCCCTGCCATTATTCCTCCACCCACATTCGTTTTGCACTGCCTATTTCCACGTGACGCTTGGAAGAGATGACAAGATACCAATTTTTCCTAAATGTTTCGCGGTGTTCCCGAGTGGGCAGGTGCAGACGGCTCGCCAAAGTGGAAATGTATTTTAAACTGAGTACGTAAACCAAGCGTAGTCACAGTGTGTGCAAGCCTTCATTTGTAGACATGTACAGTATGTAACATATCATCTAGTCACTGTAAATGTAGCATACTGTGTAGTCAATGTGTAGTAAGTTACACATTGACAATGTTAGCAAGACGTTGTATATTGTTCAGTAAATATCTAAATGTAGCACCCTGGGGTTCAGGGACACTATGTTTCATCCTGGAATGCATATTTGTATGTTGATAGACTGACAGTAAGGAATATTAAACCTTGATTATGGAATTCAGGTTAATACCATACTCTCCCATACTGTCGGTACAACTTCACAGGAAACTACAGCATTTTTCCGTTACTTTACGGCCCCTGCAATGCGCCGCATGCAAATACATAGCTACAGCAGCCCTGCCTGCATTTCATTTTCCGTGGTCTTCTGGAAAATTAGCGGCGTGTTATGCAGTTATCAGAGGCAGATGAGATGGTATGGAAAGGGGGCTACCCCATGAGAGGCCGTTTTAATTTGGGCCATCTGGGGGATACATCAGCCGCCCAGCACGCTGGAGAGCCAGTCACCTTGATCCGGATGCCCTTGCCGGCAAGCCATTACCGCGGTACAGTGGGATGTAAATGGAGGAGGAAAACATTACCTTCAAATGAGCTTTCGTGAGGAAGAAATATCAATCAGGCATGAGCAGGAGAGAAGACACAAGAGGGCACAAGAAGATGCTACCAGCAGAGAAAGTCTGCATCAGAAGGTCTCATTTAAGTGTAAAACCAGCACATCCAACTAGACAGTGGCCAATCAGGTTGAAAGGGGGGCGTATTTTAAGGACAATCCAGTGAAGTTTGTTTTACATATCCTTTGTATTTATTAAACCCAGATATTCTGTTTGCATAATCACCTTTTTAACAGCTGCATCTTCATATTTTCACTCTTCAAAGTTTTTTTACCTCATGTTCAGCTCATATTCTCAGTAGATTCATAGCATGTTCTCCTCAAGAGATTTAAAGATGCGTCAGATGTTTCTATAGTGATTATTCTTCATCTCTTTTTGGTTGGGGAGGTAGTTCTTAAAAATAAACATACTCTTACTAAATGTACTAAATATACTTGTATTAGGAAACAGGTCAAGCCCCCAGTTAAAGTTTAACATTCGGAGTAGCTTGACCTGTTTAGGGGGGCTTTGACTTCCACTGTCACAACACAGAGAGAGGCTTCCAAACAAAAGAGCCAAGGAGGCGGCGTGCGGATCGTAACGGCGCCGCGCAGCCGCTGCGTGTCTAATTAGGAAAATGCCCTAAGCTGTCAGATCCTGCGTGTCCGTGAAGGATTCTCCGGGCCTCGACGGCAGCATGGCTGTTGTAGCCACTCAGAGAAAATGACCAGTCGCAAACTTAAGTGATTACAATTTTTTCTTCAGTTCAGTGCAATCTCTTCAAAGCGCACTGTTTCCTGTAGCTGATATCATGTGCCGTAACCCCCCCCTCCCCCACCCTCCGTTGAATAAATCCATAAATATAATTTTGTATTTGCCTACATTGTGGCCCCAGCCCTAGCCCTCTTTCATAAATGAGCTGATTTGCACATCTTCTTCTTCACATTTTAATCCGTGAAATAAGGGGCGGCAAAAAGTAGTGTTTGTCCTTGTCAGGTCTTTTTTTTTTTTTGTTCTTTTTTTGTTTAACATACCTTTAGTCAAATGAAAATCCCATCAGGCGATGAGGCCCTTACAGCTGCTGACCACACAGAATCAAAATAATTTTTCACTTACGGCGTAACGTGTAGAACATCAGTGCCAGTCTTTTGTAATCATAAAATTAGTTCCTTTTCAGGATTTATTACCAACAGATGCTATTATATATGTATTATATGTCATGTGCTAGTAATATATGTACTGCTGTGCCTGTATATAAATATATTCCGTAGCTAAGTTTCAATCAAGGCCATATTCTGTGGCTTTTAAGAGTATTTGAATCCGATCTTTTGTTTTCGTTGCGTCGTTCATTTTTAGATTGAGCAGGTCAGTCGTTTCGTTGTGTCATTGTGCCGAACACCATTAATTGCCCCTGTACGGTTTTCTTGTCCTCCTCCTGCAGGTCCTGGACCTGTCAGTGCCCTCGCGGTGTCCGGCATCCAATCACGCAGCGCCACTGTCACCTGGCAGCCTCCATCCAGGACCAACGGCATCATCACACAGTACAACGTCTATGCCAACTCCCAGCTGCGATCCAGTGTCCCCGGCAACAGCACGAGCTGCACCCTGGCCCCACTGGAACCATACACGGAGTATACATTCCAGGTGGAGGCGTGCAGCCAGGGGGGCTGTTCTCCTGCCGCTCCCGCCCAAAAACTCCGCATGGCCCCGGCACCCCCTGAGGACGTACCAACCCCCAGGCTCTTCTCAGACACGCCCACCTCGGTGCTGCTCTCCTGGGAGCCACCACGGCGGCCTAATGGCAAGCTGGAGTGGTACGCGGTGGAGAGGCGGTTAAGTGGCAGCCAGGAGGTGACCACCGTGGCCACGGTGCCAGCAGACCACCCCCTCAGCTTCCTGGACACCTCGGACGCCCTCAGTCCCTGGACCAGCTATGAGTACCGAGTGGTGGCTAGTACAAAGCAGGGGGGCTCCAACAGCAGCGCCTGGTGCCAGGTGACCACCAGGCCTTCTAGGCCCGCGGGCCTGCAGGCACCCCAGGCCCTGGTTCTGGGACCCAACTCCATGCAGGTGGGTCGCAGTGGCACTGATCACAAGCCTCCTATGTTGTAGTTAGCCAGGCCAGCCCAGCTGTCCTCCGCTCTCTTCACCTTGAGCACAGGAGAACAATGCATTCATGTATATCAATGAATTTCTTGTCTCTCCCTGCCTACCCCCCCGCCCCCCAAAAAGAAAAAAAAAATACAAAGGCGACACTGTCACTGTTTATCAGGACCGCTGTAAATATTAACGGCATACAGGTCACAGCGCCCAGTTCGAGCCTCGTCGCGATCTTTTGACGCATCTGTCTGTAGCATATCTATCTATTCCAATTAATTAAAATTGGTCCCGGACAACTGGTTCTTTTTCGGCCCGTTTATACACTTAAAACTCAAGGTCTCCTTGAGGAAGGAGACATTATGACCCTTTCGTGGTTTAACTCCACTCTTGTCCGCCATTTAATAAATGGGGCGATACGACAATGATGTCCAAATGAGGGGATACCTCAGCACGGCCCGCCCCTGTATATTAATGCCAAACGGCGTATGAAAAATGTAACTCTCATCATTTGGATGACATTGTTTCTTCCCGCTCCTGTACCGATCTGCTCCCAGGTTCAGCCAATTAGGTCTTGTCAATAGAGTGGCGGTAACTCCCGGCAAATTCGACCTTGGCGTCGCCACGGGCACCGTCACCGAGGTCCATTTACATTTCACTGATGGAATGTTTGCACCTTCAGCCCGCAGCTCTCGCTCAACCATACCCATAATATCGCCACACAGAGGCCAAGCACCACAACTGCACTTAGCATCAAAACCGGGTTACCGGAAACCGAAACCGGGTCTCCTGGGCTCTCGTTTTATCTCCTCACAAAGTATCTCAGCAAATCGTTCACCTGCCCACTACACATGACAGGTGGACAGTCGAAGAAATGAAGCCTCTTTTCGCCGTTTCACTGCTAGCATAGCTACTGCTAGCGTAGCTACTGTTTTTGGCCTTTGTGGGCCAGAAAAGTGTTGAATGAATTTATAGTTCTAGGCTGAAGTCAGGCGGCACTTCTGTTTGTGGTCTGTTTTTTTCCTTTAAAGAAGAATATGTTTTATATATATTGTTTTTAGAAAAAGTCGCGTCAAGCTGATATCGCTTTTTCATAGGCGCATAAAACCTCTTTCAGCAAACACCCCGGTTATGCTCGTAATTCAGTCAAAGCTTTACTAGAGAGAGTGGGTGCCGGCAGTGTTTTGGCTTGTATACAAGTTTGGTTCAAGGGAAATTAATGTAACCAAACAGGCTTTGCGGCTTAGCAGTGTCTCTGTATAAATACACCCAACCGCACGTCTCCTTTGCAGAGCTGTCCTGCTGCCAGAGACGTTGGCAGAAATGCTTACGACTTCAAACAAAAGCCAGCATTTACATAAACTCCCCTGAATAATTCATTTCTCTAACCCTAGGTTTAGTATTTTTTAAACCATTATTACTTCATTAATGTGTTAACTGCTACAATTTACAGGGATAACTGGATGAGAATGGCTACACTTGTAAGACCCTGTAAAAAAATTTATTTACATATGCCAGAGTGTGGCTTCCCTTTGCTTGAGGCTGATTGGATGGCTCACTGTTGTTTCGATGCTTTATGAAACATGTCTGTTCTTTTTATGTGCGCAAACTGAAAATCGGCCAGTTTCAAGTTTTTATTGTCGCTTGTGTTTTGTGGAACACAGTGAAATTCTTATGCCACAGTTGAGGACAGGTGCATGGGAGGACAATTAGGCCAAAAAATGTTTTCGTTTCTGCAATACAGGACAAACAGCAGTGCAACAAGAGAAGAGAGTGCAAGATGAAAGACAGTATATCGAGTGAAACTGTAAACATGCAATAAATGCAATAAATTATTTCGTCAGTTTGAAAAGTAAAACGGAGGTAGTCCTTCTGTCAAGAGATTTATTATTATTATTTTTTACCGAACCAGTGATTTTTTAAAATAGTTTACTTTTCATTGTGCTACTGTATTGGATAAGCTTTATGAAAGATGGATGCATGCTTTTGTTTATATGTTTTATTTAACCCAGCATATACTGAAATATATATTTACTTTTTAAATAAATGTGACACATTAATTAAATAAGTGCATTTTTCTAAGTTATGATTGCATAACTGTAAATATTTTACATGTATCGTGTTATAATGTTGCTGAATATTGATGTTACTTAAATAAGACTTAGAGAAGGATACTGTATATTCTGTATACATACTGTACATAGTTGGATATAAACTTTTTTGAGAATGCAAAATCAGTATATTTTCTAATATAAAACTATAGTATCTATACATTTTTCCATACTCCTGATCTTCATAATAACATCAATCTCCATACTGGACCATCTAAAGATTACATCACTGCATCCTATCTCTGAATGACACGTGAGCCCCGGCACTTTCTCAGATGAGCTGTGCAGGGCGATACCGCAATGAGATTTCTGAGCAGTGGCATGCGGCTTTCCTGCCCCAGGTAATTAGATGAGCACATTTCACCCCTCAGAAATCTGCTGCTTGGCTGTTTGATTTGGTTTTCCTTCTCCCATCGAGTTAAAAGAAAATAATAATAAGTGAAGCATTAACACATCTTGCCCCGTCCTGAAACGAGTGCACAGATGTAATTTAGCTGTGTGATTCTGTGACATTTTCATTATTTTAACCAAAACTCCTGCAGTCTTACCCCTACGTTAAATGAAATGAAAGGCATATTTCGTTTCAGGTCGAAGTCAGGTTCATTACTTGATCAGACAACATCACTTCCTGGAGCTCATTGATTTAAAAGCCTCTAGCTCTATCCTGGGTCCCCCTCAATTGATGGTGGCCCCTGCACTGGTGCAGTGGCACGGCGGGACTTCCTGCGTCCCCACTCTTATGAAGATCAGGTGGCATAAAGAGTAGGATGTCGTTGACCTTTCAGCTATAGTCAAAAAGGATGACACTCTGTGTGTCTCACCACAGGTCACCTGGAGCGCCCCCCTGATCTCCAATGGTGACATCGAGAGCTATGAGATACGTGTGTCGGACCGGCGCGTGCCCCACAAAAACATGTCCGGCCTCACGTGCACCGTCACCGACCTGCTCCCGTATACCAACTACAGCATCAGTGTCCTCGCCTGTTCCGGAGGTGGAGGCCACGTGGGGGGGTGTACGGAAAGCCCCGCCTCCCGAGTGACCACGCCCCCCGCGGCCCCGGGGGGCCTGGGGCAGCCGTCGGTCACTGCGGTCAGCGAGTCCCTGCTGGTGGTGTCCTGGCCTCCGCCAGTCATGCCAAATGGACCCAGTGTGAGGTAGGCTGATGAGGCAGCTTTTCACACACGCGGGGCGCACTGCGGCGGCTGCCGTCATGCCGGGGGGGCTCACGCGCGGCCACGGCGTTATCGACTGAGTGTCACCGCGGCACTGTTAAACTACAGTCACCCCTGTTTGTCCTCTAGATGCGAAGTACCCAGAAGACTATGTTTTCCACAGCACCTAATAGATGCTACATTGACCCTGAGAAATTATTTATCATCCATTTATTGTTCGTTTTTAGCTATTTATACTGCCTGGTTATGCTGCTGCTGACTTCCTGTTTGCATACATACATGTTGCACTATGTATATAAACCCTTGTGTCCAGCCCGCTCCTTTGCACTGTCCTGTGTCTTCCTGTGAAAACCCTCCCCCTGTCCCTGCTGTTTGTATGTTACACTGTGGCTCTGGGATAACTTCATTCTCTGCCGCTGTATACCTGTATATGGAAGTTATGATAATAAAGTACATTTGACTTCATACATAATTGAAAACGAATGGTTTTCACAAATACGGGAAGCTCTTTGAAAGCAATGTACATCCGTCATAATTTTATATTTTCATATTTCTATTGTATATTTAATTTTCATGTGGGCACAGTTCAGTGTGATGATTGTTTTTTTTTTTCATCCTTATAATTTTTTTAAATTATTAATGTAATTATTTTATTATCCTTATTATAAGTGTTTCGCAGTTTAAAATCAGCGCTGTCAGCAAAAAATGTACGCAGGAGCCAACATTAAAATCAGCACTGAGAGGTTCATCGGTTTTGAGTTTGTCAGGATCACAGATGTGTTTATTTATATAATCATAATGATATTTTATAAAATAATAATATTTTATAAAACTCAAGATTTTAGCTCAAGATTTAATTGTCAAGTAGATTAATTTAAATAATATTTTTTCGCCTATTGCTTCATTAAATAATGGTTATTGTTCTTATTGAGGCATCTGTTAAAAATTATCATTAAAAATGTATAATTTTAACTCAAAACATCTATTTATGCATCAGATTACCAATTCCTGAAGAATTGTTTCTGCTCACAAAATTACCAAAACGCTGTCTTGCCTAATTGTCAAGTAAATGGTAAAAAGGAGTTTTAGTTTATTATACTATAGAATTTATATGTTTATATGTTTAAATATTTATATATTTAATGTTTAGCATGATAAAATGCAGTTAAAATTTAAAAAATTTCTCCCATTTTGTATTAACTACCAAGCATCTTAATATTTGAAAATATAAAAAAAATGCGATGTCACCACGTTATGAGCTTCCTGTAAACTCGGTTCTGCAGCCGATTAAGCCATAAACAGTGGCCCGTTTTCGGTCTGGATTATTAAAATTCATGAATACTTTTGGTGGCAAGCGTGTTTGTTTAACCGGGCTTATAAACCTCACATTAAGCCGGGCTCCTCTGATTATAGACGAAATTAGCATTATTTTTCAAAGGGGGGGGGGGGGCGGGGCTCAAAAAAATGAGTCAAGGAAACTGGCAGGAGAATTGCTTTGGCAAACTGGCTTTGATTATCCCTGTGTTTTTACTACCCTCAGATACGAGCTGCTGAGACGGAAAAGCCAGCAGCCCCTGGCCTCCCTTCCCCCTGAAGATTTGAATCGCTGGTACAATGTTTACGCGGGGGCCAAATTGTTTCATGAAGATAAAGGCCTTAGCAGGTGAGATTACTGGAATTAGCTTTAAAGCAAACTCCGCCCGTGTGTACAGAACTGTTTTGCGCACTGATGCCATCTTTTAATGCTGTTCAAAGATACATTAAGCAAATATTCAGGAATTAAATTGTTTTCTGCTAATCTTCCTCTGGTGCTCATCATATATTCCAGACCTGCAGAAAGACTCCATCCAGCACTACTGCTTGTTCATTTAAATTCAGTAATATATATTTTTTCCACCTTTATTTTTTTTCTTCAAAGAGTGACTTCAAAGTGTATCTGTGTGTATGTGTGGACGGTAATGGTATTCAAAACTATGGTTTAATAGGTTGCTGTGGTCATTCAGAATTAGACCCAGGACCCAGGGATCCACAAAGCAGCCCAACGTGGGTTCTTCTACGTGGCCAGAATCGCTCATGCTTTTATGCGGCTCTTGGATTGGTCCTGATCATTCACAGTGATTTTCAATCACAGGTTCACCACATACCAGTACAAGCTGCTGGTGCACAATGACGCCGGTTTCAGCGCCGGGGAGCCCGTAACGGCCACCACCCTGGCAGGGGTCCCCCTCGTCCCCACCAGCATTTCTGTGCAGGCCCTCAACCACACTGCGGTAGAGGTCAACTGGACTACACCGTGTAAGAGCTACTTCTCTGGGTTTTTCAGGGTTACTTCTGATTTAAGTCACATGCCTAAATATTAGGTAAACATCAAGGAAGTGGATGTGTATATCCATCTTCCCTGGCCTTCCCTAACTACCTACGTCATAGGAAATGCAGAGAGCAGGGCATGGGACATCCCAGTCCAGGAGTCCAGAGAGAGCAGGGCATGGGACATCCCAGTCCAGGAGTCCAGAGAGAGCAGGGCATGGGACATCCCAGTCCATCACAGGGAACATACTGTACTGACTTTTTATTTATTTAGCAGATTCTTTTATCCAAAGTGGCATACACTTTTTTAGACAAAAGGAAATTAAGGGCCCAATGGTGACATCACTCTGCCAAATTTTGGGATTTAAGCCAGCAACCTTCTGATCAGAGGGACAGTGGCCAGACCCACTGAGCCATATACTTAAAACACTTTGGAGTCACTATTTCTATAAGCCTCGCGTTTTTGGACCAAGTGAGGATATCTTTGTAAACAGAGAGAACTAACTAATTCCCCAAATATAGAATCGAATCCACAGCCCTGGAGGTGTCAGGCTACAGTGCTAACCATTTGTAACCATATTTACTGTTCTTGGGGACATAGCTTCAGTAACGCCTCCTTGGCTTCCTTTTTCCCGCTAGCTCTTCAGGACTTACAAGGGCCAGTGGAGCTGTACACACTGTGGGTTAACTCCTCCCAGCACAGCCAGTCGGACTCTTTCCCCCCTGGAACCACCTCCATCGTGGTGGGAGAGCTGCAGCCCAACACAGAGTACCGGCTCTCCCTTCATGTCTCCAATGGGGCCCATGTCATCGCCGGGCCTGCAGCCACTTGCAGCACCGCCGATGGAGGTGAGGCCCAGAATAGCGGACGATTCGCTCCCCTTGTTAATGTCAACACAGCGCTGTCTAAGGTTGGGAACAGTCAAGCCATAATAATGACATTCTCTGTGTTTAAAATTATTGGGGGGAGGGTTTGATGCTAAATAGCTTAAGTGAGCCACGTCGTCAAGTGCTGGATCAATACAAGGTGCCAGCGATACACAGGCAGTCTGCTCTAATGGATATATTAGCAAAGTCATACTCAACCTCTCTCTCGCCTCTGCCCGGTCAAGTAATACAGTGAGTTTGGATCTCTCCCAATAAATCACACATTAAACACGCTGATTATATTTTATCGATCTGTGGGTCTTGTTAGACAGAAAGGGGGTCACGAAACCTTCAAAGGCACACATGTAGAGGAATACGAATGCTATAACGTTCGGCTAACGTTAGATTTCCAGGTTCGAAAAAAACACCCATTAAACATGCAAAAGCCCACTGGTCATAATGTAAGTGTACAGTGTACATCTTCATCATATGGAGCCTCTCAGATAAAGTTTTGTTCTGCTCGCATGTGAGGCACTTGCGCATATTATTACAATATTTTATTTACGGTTTATTGAACAGTACAATCAGCAACTAAACTTAAATTATTTTAGGCAAAAAAATAACCAGGTTGTAAATAACAGTAGCCTAGTCTTATTCAGATTCTTGTATAGCTACGTCAGCATTCCATTCATTCCACCATCCCTAGTTGTCCGTTGTACAGAATTTGGTCATAAATGCACTTTTCTTTCGAGTAGCATGGAAATTAAAGCTTTTTTCATATTTGTGAGTTCTCACTAACCAAGGTAAACACTAAACAAGGAAGGTTGTACTTTCTCCGTTCCTGATTGTATACTCCACTGCGTAACACATGCTGTGTACATTTTTGGTCAATTATAAACCTTTAACAAAGCTTTAATAATAGACCTTTATTCTTCTGAGTAAATTATTATTTTGGCTTGAAACTAATGATTTGGTTTTTGTGTTTATTTTCTATATTCGTGTTGTTCCAAACCTCAGATCATGAACACAGTAAAGTCAGCTAAAAACAGCTCCTGGACACCTGCCTGAAATCCTGCGACCTACAGCCAGGGGTCCCGAGAGCCTTCGTAAATTAGCACTGGCTTTTATTTACGATGCTCAATATGGCGTCAAGGTAGTGTTACCAGCCACAACAAGGAAGACTGGGAAGTCAAGCTGTTCCTCTAAAAATACACCAAAGTGAAGGTCCAGGCTATTTACAGCCGCCACCGAGGCTTCTGTTCGTCCCGACACCTGGCGAGACGGATATTAAGAGACCGAACTGTCTAGGCAGAACCGCATGCCAGCCCGGTATCAGTTTTGGCTAATGGAAGATGAGAAATCAGAATTGTTTCCTTTCTTTTTCCTTTCTGTTCCAGGGTTAGAATCAGAAGGAGGGCCGCTCCAAAGACACTTTCCCTGCAGAGGCACGCATCGATTCCCCCTGTGCCTCAGTCGCTGTCTGAGAGATCGGGGCTAAGATTTCCCTTTTTCAAAAATTTTGATGGGTGCCTTGACCTCTGTGGCACGATCAATAGTCATTATGGCGTCCCCGTCCCCTAGTGATGGCACAGATGGTGGCGATAGTGGCAGCCAGGGCTGCACTAAGCACCCCTGTGTTAGCCGGGCCTAATGTCTGTGCACTCTTTTTTATATACTTTTTTTTCCCCAGAGCTCTAGGTGCTGTGCAGTGAACATTTGCATCTATGGGAAAAAAACAATAGCTAGTCAGAGTGCATGCATTCTTACTTCACCTAATCTTATCCGCGTAATAAAAACTGCATTTAAAAAACGTTAGGAACTCGCTGCCGCCTAAATAAAGCTTACGGGTCGTTTGACAAAGTGCGATTTCATTATTTTCTCAGCCTAAAGGGCAGCTCAATTTAACGGCTGCTTTTGAACCTAAAGAATACTGTACAGCGATCCGTAATGCAAGTGCTAATTTAAAACAGCCAGCCATGGGATTGATATGCTGTGTTCAGGGTGATGTGGTGGATATAAGCCACATACCAGGCAGTGTGGTGGCCTTTCTCTGCTGTGGTTGTTGGGTCAGATCTTGCTTCCTACGTTTCACTATAAGTGTTAGGAGTTTGCACAATGTTTCTATGGTCTTACGAATCTCCTCTACCAACTCATGTTTCCTGCTGTTAGGTGAATTGGCACCCTTTGTGTATGAGTGTGCATGCCCTGTGATGGTCTGGCATCCCATACAGGACGACTCCTGCCTCAGCCTGAGACCGCTATCAGGCTCACTGTGACCCTGTATACATGCTCACGGAAAATTGATGGGTGGGTGGATGGATGGATGGATGGATGGATGGATGGGCAGCATTATATGTTTTGAATCTGTGTGTGACAGGAGGCAGTACTTCTGTGGCCTTGCCCCAGTATACGTCCCTGGTTACGTGCCAAGGAGAGATGTACAAAGGGATATACAAAGTACCAGTTAATATATCGGTATAAAAGATATTTGTTAAAAATCAAGATAACAGTATCGGTCCGATGTGTCAGTCTTGGCCAGTTTTCTCAGCCGATATTTACATTTTATCTATATTAAAAGTTAGCACAGATAAAGACATTCCTAAAATAATGGCGATCAGCCATTTATTCATGGAAGACAAAGTAAAGGCAGAATTAAAAACTATGTAGCGTCTGTTCGCTAATCAACGGCAAGTTTCACTGGCAGCAGCCTCCCAGTCAGCAAGTGGCTCCGAGATTAGCTGGCTATTATATCAGCGATACTAGATATACAGAATAGATATACGTAATATATGGCATCAGCTTGCAATTTGCGCGCATCTCAATATTGCAGCTGTCCATCACATATAAATTACTGTATGCATCTTGTACGACTAGTTAGATTTGGACAGTGGATCATTATGTGGCTGGCAGCACTGCCCAATCTAGGGTTAGTCTTGTCTTTTACTGCTCTGCTATTTGTCCTTTATTTGCACTGTTTTGCACTGTTGTTACTCTCCTCTCCTGCGCTTGTCCCCTATCTTACAGGTGTAATACAAAAATGTCACTGTACTGGAAGACTTGGAAGACATGTCTATAAAACTTGGAACTGGACTGAGACTGAAACCTGCTGATACCTGCTCTTGACTAATGGTTCCATGAGCATCTCTGACGCTGGGGTTTAGGGGGACAGATTGGACCTGGATGTTTGGTCAGTCTCTCTGCAGGCTTTGCTGGGACTATATGCTGCCATTGTGTCCCAGTGTGACAGTAAAATCAGGACCATGTAAGATACAAATGTGTTGTTTGTGTAAGTCAACCTGGGAGAGGCCCAGAGAAGGCCCTGCATTGAAATTATTATCTTTACATGTTTATATGGCAGGTGTTCAGAGTGACATTGCACATTTTTGACCTCATGCCCAAGCCTGGCCTTAGCTCTAAGACAGGAGTCTCCAACTCCGGTCCTGGAGAGCTACTGTCTAGCAAGTTTTTTCTCCTACCTGCCTTCTGATGACCCACAACTGTTCTCAGGTAAGTACCAGGAACAGGTGTGGCTCATCAGAAGCCAGGTGGAATAGAAAACCTACTGCACAGTAGCTCTTTAGGACCGGAGCTGGAGACCCCTGCTCTAAGATGTAGGGTAGGCCACGGCCATAGGATTCGTTGGGAGTAAGAGTTAAAAGTTAAAGAGGTCTGTTTCTTTTTTTTAATGACTTGCTTTATTCACTGTCATCAAAAAAAAAATCTCTGATAGGCCAGGATCATGGTTGGACAGGCCAGGCTCATGGTTGAGCAGGACAGACCCACCCTCGCCTCTCTGTAGAGTTAGGCCTGCTCACTCCTATCACTGATAGATCCCATGTCATGGGATAAAATGAACTCTCTCTAGATTGATACACATTGCCTCCCTTTTCTGATTTAACTATATATGCTTTTTCAGGAAGAGCATGGAACTTCAAATTTTATTTCTGATGATTCTGTTACTGTTTGCTGGGAAGGAGCCATGTGTTGTTAGGCCTCGCGTCGGTGGGGGGTGTGGGGGGTCTGTTTGTAGACTTTACACAGAGGCATTGCTAGGGGAACCCCAGCTCAGACAGCCGCGAGAATCCCCCAGACTGGGCCAGTTAACCCCTCCCTGCCCCCGGCGCAGAGCTCAAATCCCACACCTCTCTGTTAGGAGCGATTCAATTTGCCCGCAAAGCGTCTTCTGGGACCGGGGGTGGGCACGGAGGAGGGAGGGCAGACAGCGCACTCTCACTCATGCATGCAGGGTCCTTCTGCGAGACGGTTTCAGGACAATTCAGGGGGTGAAAAAGTGGATAAAATAATGTTTAACATGGAAAAAATACCATTTTCTGTCACATAATGATAATCCTTTATCCTCTCAAAATGTACACTTACATCTGGGAAGACATAGAAAGGAGATGAAAGGCGCCATAAATATTTTGTGAATGTAGCTGGAACTGGTTTCTGTCTTTATCCATTATTATTTCGTTCCTACCTGTATGTGAAGGTGGTGTGTCGGGCCAGTGGCACAGGAGCATTTTAAACCCCACTCATATGCCCCGTAGACCTGCCGCCCCACGGGGCCCTCACAAGGGCCTTAGGTGCTGCACCGAGCTGTAGGCAGAAGGGAGTCTGTGGATGAATGTGTTTTTCAATCCAGTCCACAAGGACCTGTAGACAGTCCACATTTTGGCTCCCTCTCAGCTCCCAACACGACTATACCTAGTATTCTGTGTTGTTGGTTGGCTGATTGTTTAGTTCAGGAATGCTGGGACCTGGGAGGGAAGCAAAATGTGGACTGTCTGTGGGTAGGCAGTAAGCCTGAAGATGGAGAGGCTCGCACCTGTCCAGGGCCGTACTTTTTAATGTGATTTTTCTTTTTACTGATACAACCCCCCCGGTGCCGTCTCCCTGTTTTCAGAACCAGAGGGTATCCTCCCTCCTGAAGTGGTGATCATCAACAGCACCACTGTCCGAGTGCTCTGGGTCGCGCCCCTGTCTCCCAACGGTGTGGTCACTGAGTACTCGGTCTACCTGGATGGTCAGGCCTACGGCACAGGCAGTACCTCGCCTGGCCTCCTCGAGCTGGGGGGGCTGCGGCCGTTCACCGTTCACGAAGTCCAGGTCCGTGCCCCCCGCCCTTTATGGCTCAGTTCCTCTTCCTGGGGTCAGATGTTCCTCAAAAGCAGTCTCACACCTCCTAGGTGGAGGTTTGCACCGTGTACGCCTGCGTGAAGAGCAACAGCACCAAGGTGACCACCGTGGAGGACCAGCCGGCTGATATCGTCGCACCTGGCATCGGGGACGTCAGCGCACGGTGAGCGATCACATCGTCAAATGGTATATCTCAGTCACATGCTTGCAGCTCAGGTCTGTCCCTGACATCAGCACAATAACACTTAGGGTTAATACACGACAAACTGTGCATTATACATTCATAAACACACAGCTGCAGAGGCAAAGAACCACCCGACATTTAAAAAACATGCATTTTACAATTAAAAACATGTAACGCACTTCTTTAAATGCATTAACCTGCTAATACTATGGTCACACATTTAGCTTACATATTTGTACCTAAAGGCATTGCTTTCTCGTTTACCTGCAAACAATGCATTAGAACTGCTTTCTTCCACTATTGATTAAACATTTACGTTTAGCATCCGTTCATTTTAAATTGTGTATGTCTAGAATCTGAAGTAACGTCAGTTAAAATTAAAGATGATAATCGTGCATTCACTACTGCGATTCACCTGGCTGCCGCACTACATGTGCGGTTGCAGAAAATTAATCGAAACACTTCTGAGCGATCAGAAATCAACAGGGCTGTGGTATAAGTTCATCTTAAATAACAATACTGTAGCTGATATTACTATTGTGTGTTTTTCACCCCAGTGTTGTGTGCGTTTCCTCTAAGGATGCCAGTTTCTTCCTGCAAGAAATTGTGGTTGTGGAATTATGTCTGTATATTTCCCATAGCACAAGGTATCTCCTACCTTGGATCCTGGCTTTTTCAGAAGCAATGGCCTTGGAACGAGAAGCACATTTGTACCCCCCAACAATTTATTTGAATTTATCCTCCTCCCCTCCAAAAAATAGACCTTTATATTTAAATTAAGTTGTTAAGTTAAATGAACTCCCTGCGACGTCCTTGGATAGAAGGATATGCAGGGAGGAATGCAGCCAGCCTGGTTTTGATCTTCAAGCTTCCCCTTCCCTAAATGAAAAGCAGCTATATGCTAAACAGCATGGCGCTGGGTTATGACACTGATCCGTCGAATCCCATTGGGTTCGCCAGAGTCTCAGGGCCCTGATGCCCACGTGCTGCCCCGTCCGTCACTGTGTGACTTGACCCAGCCTGAGAAGTCTCTTCCCACCTGGGGGGGGGGAGGGGGGGAGGTCTGCCTGGCAGCAGCGCAGTACCGTTGAGACTGGGGCAGGGCTGGAAGGCCGCCCCTCTTTCTCAGAGGAGGAAGGAGCAGGTCAGCGGCATGAATACCTGCCTCTGCTCACTCTGCGTCGGCTGGGGGCTGCCGGCAGGAGAATCGGCAGGGGCCTGTGTCACATAAAAAACAATACAGAGGTGAAGAGGCGCCTGCGTGTCCTAATTTGACATAATCCACTGTACCAGAGGTGGGATCCACCCCCCCCCTCCGCAAGCTTGTCATATCACAGCCCTGTCGTACTTACATCCCAATAGAATACTAACTACTGATCGATTGCCCTGACATGCCTGCCCGTGGCCTACATGCGCCTTAAACAGTTCATTTATTTGCCACGGTAGATTTGCCAGAGTGGAATTTAATCAATAGCTAATTCATTAATTCCGTCAGGCCGGCTACATGGGGCCGAGCGGCGGAATCACAGGCCGGCTTAAGCTTTGATTGAAATATGACAAGTGCCACAGCCGACAGCTTAGGCGCCCCCGCCCTGCAATATGAATCTCAGCTGTTTTTTTTCCCCCCAGTGAGGGATTAGCGGCGAGCAGAGGTGACACCTTTTGTTGGGGGGGATGGGGGGGATGCTGCATTTCTTATAGCACTGAAATTCCCTGTGATCTCCGGCTGAATTTTGTACCATAAATAAAAGGGTGTGTGGCAGTCTGCAGATAGATTTGGCACCCTGCATTCAGCAGAGGGGCCCGTGGCCTTCCTGTATGCGGCCCTTACAGTTGAAAGCCTAATTGTCAGTTTTCATTGGTTTGTATTTCAGTATAAAATGCATGCATGCATCCATCAATCCATATTGCACCCAGTGTAGGGCTGTAGTGAGTCTGGAGCCAGGGAAGCGTAGCGTATGCAGCGTGGGACTGGATGGGGTGAAAGATTTCATTTGCCCTGATTTTCCAATCTGAAGGGCGCTCTGCAGGGTACAGGGCACAGGCAGTTAGGGCACTTTAGCAGTATGCAGATGTGCAAGGACAATGAGCGAAATCCCAGAGGAAATCCACATACACAGGCAGAGCATTCACTTACACAGGGCCAAAACACAATCTCCAGACTAATCTCGGTCTTTGTTCTCGTAACACGGGGGACAGCGTTTGGCCAACCATCCTCTCTAGCCCTCAATCCCCCCCTTTGCCTGCCCCCCCAGCTCCGTGCAGCTGCTCTGGGTGCCCCCCCACCGCCCCAACGGCATCCTGCTTGGGTATGAGGTGCACCGCCGCACGCTGCTGTCCTGCACCGGGGGGCAGGACGGAGAGGCCAGGCCGGGAGGACGCTGCTCCTACTTGGAGTGTTCGGCTGGGGAGGACGTCTGCGGCTCCTCCTGCTTCCTGCTGGACCTGGAGGTATCTATGTCACCTAAGGCGTTCTGCTTTTGTGCCGTGCAGCTCCTGTGCAGCCCATCTAAGCATAGATTGGTAGGATGGGGGGGTTAAGCTTAGCGCGGACTGAAGAGGCTGCTCTGTATGGGCGCCGCGCGGCCCTCGGCGATTGTTTTGAGTAAACAGATTAACTTGTCTTCCGCAATTGCTGCAATCCTAATGTCATTGAATGCGAGCCAACTTGGCAAGCGGGCATGGGCCCGAGCATCACCGGTACTCCACCCAGACGGCCGGGCATGGGGGAGGAGAAGACAAATAACAAGCTGTAGAAGGACAAGTGCTTCCCTCCTAATTCCACACCGGAAAAATGTAGATGGTTTTAGAGGCGTGCTAGAGGGCCTGTACTCCTGGGTGATGCTAATGAATAGCTACCTTGTGTTTCAGCACCATGTTCCAAATCCCACTTTTCGTCTCTCTCGCTCTCTCTCTCTCTCTCTCTCTCTCTCTCTCGCTCTCTCACTTTGTAGGGCCCACGTACACATTTCTTATTTAAAGATCATTTAGCAAATTCCTTTGTAAATTATTCACTGGTCTCCCAGTCTCGTAACTGCCGTTAAGAGTGGAAAGACGACGTTTTCCCAGAGGATTTGCTGCATTTTCGGATTCATTCCTGGAAGCTTGTTTTCGGAGCCTTTGGCTTGACTGAATGTTGTGCCAAGAATACGCATGTGACCCTTGCTCTCTTGTGGTTTGAAAGGTGGAATTAGTTGGCCGAATCTTCAGAGGGACTCCCCCCACCCACCTGCTTCCCTGGGGATGTCTCACGACTTTATGATGAAGCCAAATGTAGCTTTGGTGTCAGTTGCAGGAGGGGCGCGGGGAGGGATGCAGATTTTTCAGAAGCTGCATGAGTATCTCTTTGGCACTGTGGAAAATCCATCCTGGCCTGGTCTCCTGCCAAACGAGTGAGTCGGGCCTCGCTAAATTTAGCAGGCACTCAGCTATAAGGAAGGATGGGTAGCGGCCCAAAGCCTGACCGAAACCTGCAACAGGCCTAAGCCACTGAGCCCCCCACACTTGCCTTTTGTAAGGCAATGTTTCTGGTGCTTTGGAATTTACAGACAAGGGCAAGAACAGTCATTTCTATTTCTGTGCCTAAGTATTAGCTACAGTTCCTGTCTCACTTGGTAGTGCGATAAAATTCCCATTTCTGTGCCTCCTTCACCTATAGTGAATAAATGCAAGGGAATAAGTGCAACAGTAGACTTTAAGTAACAACAAATAAATAAAACACTCAGCATGTACGTAAGGACATCAGAGGTAGAATCTGACAGGAGCATATGTATGTGATAGATTATGTGCAACAAGTGTAATTTCACTGTAACATCAGAGGCTGTCGCTGACATCAGACCTTATAGCACAGATGCACCTGCATACAGCAGCAAGATGCTGGCATGGCACAGGCCTCCACATGGCACAGGTCTGGCCTACGACTGTGCTTGTTTGCTCTTCAAAATGGCACTGAACCTGACAGAAGTGCATGTATGTAGATGCTATGTGTACTGTGAAGTAGTTGTGTCTCTCTGTCTCTCATGTCTATGATGTAGGTCTGTCTGACTGTCTCTCCTGTCTGTGTAATAGGTGTCTCTGTATGTCTCTCCTGTCTGTGTAGTAGGTGTGTCTCTGTCTGTTTCTCCTGTCTCTTCAGGTATATCTCTGTCTGTCTCTCCTGTCTGTGTAGTAGGTGTATCTCTGTCTGTCTCTCCTGTCTGTGTAGTAGGTGTATCTGTCTGTCTCTCCTGTCTGTGTAGTAGGTGTGTCTGTCTGTCTCTCCTGTCTGTGTAGTAGGTGTATCTCTGTTTGTCTCTCCTGTCTGTGTAGTAGGTGTGTCTCTGTCTCTTCTGTCTCTTCAGGTATATCTCTGTCTGTCTCTCCTGTCTGTGTAGTGGTTGTATCTCTGTTTGTCTCTCCTGTCTGTGTAGTAGGTGTTTCTCTGTCTGTCTCTCCTGCCTGTGTAGTAGGTGTGTCTCTGTCTCTTCTGTCTCTTCAGGTATATCTCTGTCTGTCTCTCCTGTCTGTGCTGTCTGTGTAGTAGGTGTGTCTGTCTGTCTCTCCTGCCTGTGTAGTAGGTGTGTCTCTGTCTGTTTCTCCTGTCTCTTCAGGTATATCTCTGTCTGTCTCTCCTGTCTTTGTAGTAGGTGTGTCCCTGTCTGTCTCTCTTGTCTCTTCAGGTAAATATCTGTCTGTTTCTCCTGTCTGTGTAGTAGGTGTGTCTCTGTCTGTCTCTCCTGTCTGTGTAGTAGGTGTGTCTCTGTCTCTCCTGTCTCTTCAGGTATATCTCTGTCTGTCTCTCCTGCCTGTGTAGTAGGTGTGTCTCTGTCTGTCTGTCTCTTCTGTCTCTTCAGGTATATCTCTGTTTGTCTCTCCTGTCTGTGTAATAGGTGTGTCCCCGTCTGTCTTTCCTGTCTCTTCAGGTATATCTCTGTTTGTCTCTCCTGTTTGTGTAATAGGTGTGTCTCTGTCTGTCTCTCGTGTCTCTATAAGTGTGTCTCTGTCTGTCTCTCGTGTCTCTATAGGTGTGTCTCTGTCTCTCGTGTCTCTATAGGTGTGTCTCTCTCTGTCTCTCCTCTCTCTATAGGTGTGTCTCTGTCTGTCACTCCTCTCTCTATAGGTGTGTCTCTGTCTGTCTCTCCTGTCTCTATAGGTGTGTCTCTCTCTGTCTCTCCTGTCTCTATAGGTGTGTCTCTGTCTGTCTCTCCTGTCTCTGTAGGTGTGTCTCTCTCTGTCTCTCCTGTCTCTATAAATGTGTCTCTCTCTGTCTCTCCTCTCTCTATAGGTGTGTTTCTCTCTGTCTCTGCTGTCTCTGGAGTACATGTATCTCTGACTGTGTTTGTTATTGTCCAGGTTTGCTGTGCTGGCAGAGTATACCAGCTCATGCCCACCCACCAATGCTGTGAGGACCAGTACCTTCCAGCCCACAGTGCCCCCCTGAGCATTTGTTGTGGTGGGCAGCTTCTACTGCCGCTACCTAGCCACCAGTGCTGCGGAGGATACTACGTCCCAGTCCTTCCAGGTAAGGGCCTCTATGTGTGAAACCCCAGTTGCGCTCACATGGTGGGGGGAGCGTCACCGCCCCTGTTCCTTTCGTTGGCCCACCCCACCAGGCGAGGTCTGCTGTGCCGATACCAAGGAGTCTCGCGTGGCTGTTGGGCCCGGGGACGCCTGCTGTGGGGGACGGCCATTCTCCTTCTCCAGCGGGCAGCTCTGCTGCGACGAGAAGCTCCATGACGGCTACGGGTCACAGTGCTGCGGGCGACAGGTCCTGGGCGATCACATGGTCTGCTGTGGAGACGGCGAGAGTGGGACATCGTACACCCCCGTGCAAGGTGGGACACGACACTGGTGTGATGGGGACCTTCAAAGGGGCACATGACCAGTGGCGGCGGTCTGGCACGTTACCCCCACGGTTAGCATGCTGATAAAATTATCACACATTTTCATTTTCATAATTAATTACAAAACTTCATCACCAAATTGTAATTTTTAAATGAAGAGCAAATTTCTCATTCAGTCCATTTTTAGTTGTTTTTGTGATGAGACCAGCAGTAACCTAAAGTCAGGCTTCCTCTTCATGTTACAGTATTTGGATGCAAAACTCATTCAGTCCTCATGAAATCCAATGAGGAACTTTTGTTAAATTTTCAAAACTTACTAAAATCACAGAAATTTTCTCAAAAACGTACCCTGGCAATTTATTGCTTTTTCGATAAGTAATTGTACAGGAATATAAATTTCAGAATTGCTCTGATCAAAGTTAATAACTTTTGACTTCATATTCAAATTCTAAGCCCCCAACATTGTTCTCTAATTCATTTTTTACCTTGAAACGAAAGCCAGTCCTGGGTATATGACCTGCTTTGTCAGCCATTTTCTGAGAAAGGCCAGCATTGCTTGCGTAGAGGTGTGTGTGGTAGCAGACATTTATTATGGGCTCTGTGTGTATCTGAGCTCTCGCCCCCTGTTGTTATAATTCTGTTTTGCAAATAACGGTATTTAAATTGACACTAAAATAGCTTAACTTCTCCATGTGATTCTGGTGCTTCTGACAGCACAGCGAGAAAGAAATCATTCTGATGAGCACATTGAAAAATTCACTTCTCCATTTTTGGTGACAAAAGCAGCCAATGGTGTACAGTATGAAGAATGTGTAGAAGTGTGTAAGTGTGTAAGTGTGTAAGTGCAGCTTTCTTTCCAGTCCATCTAGTTGGAGCCGATAGTGAGACTTAATTTCTTCAGACAGCCCATACAGCTTCCTTGAAAGTTGCCACTTTCAGTTCGAAGAAATAAGGGCCACCCACCCCCCAAGTCCCCCAACAGATTGTATGTCATTCTGCATGCGGACTGGAGTCTACCTTTTGGGGACCGCTGACCTGGTTCACGTATAAAACAATGTACAGGGAAGTAGGGAACAAATATGATGGGGCACTGAATTTTGTTTTTCGATACGAGGTGACCCTGTAGTACACGGGATGTACGTAGCGTTAGGTTTGTCTCACACTCCCGGCCACACCTGCACCTCGCCCCCTTACAGGCCGCAACCCCCCCGCGAGCCGGGAATTCCACTTAGCGCGGGTCCTGAGTTTATTTTGGCGAAATAAGCTGGATGAAATATCCATCCTTCATTACGCCATGCGTCCTGTAGAGCGCATACGGTATGATGGATAGTGCCGTTAGGGCAACTAAAGACCATTTGCCTGGCGCCCATACTGTCAGGCCGCATGGAGAGCCTAAGCGCCCTCCACCCCCCAGCCGAGAGCACTGCTTCTCCTCGCGCTGTTTGGGCCTCTTTATTATGGGATGGAATACTTAACCTTGGTATTCCACCTCAGCACGCTCAAGGTTTTATTTTTTTTTTCTTTTGCTTAATTTTTAGCGTTGCATGCCGTGGGGGTGGGCGACATCATCGCCCCAGACGAACAGATCGGGGGTGTCTCGCGAAAGCTGAGTCTCGTCGACTCTGAGAGGATTCACATTCGCAGAATGACCCACAAGCCAGAACAACAACACGTTATTGGGTCTTTACAGCAAAGCGGAGTACAAATCCAGTATGCCCTTCGTAGTGGCACCTTTTTCAGCATAACACTTAATAAATTAGATAAAATTAACTGAGAAGTGGAAACATTATTGAATCAAGACAAATACGTCAACCATTCTCCTGTGTTCATATTTAGACCATATATACTTGACACATTTACACCAGAACCTCAAAGATCAGTCTGCACCCTTAATGTTTGTGGCTTACCAATGTAGAGGAGTATCAGTATACAATAGCTGCCAGTTTATTTGACGATAGGAGAGTCTCTCCATGTTGGGTCGCATGCTTCCTTATAATCCATTTCTCTCAGATCAAATTGTATTACACTCGCCACCTGCTGCATTCCTGCCTTATCAATACTGTATGCATATATGTGCATGAACCTGTGATTAAGTCAGTAGTAATGAGCCCAAAACAGCTGACATTTGCTGCAGATGTCAGGACGTAAATCAAAATGAATTATTAATTTATTTTTTATTTACTACCAGTGCACATTAATTATGCCCTCTTTAATGAGTTTTCTTAGCTTGGGTGATGGTTTTTAAGTAAGTAAGTCATACACCCCCCCC
>JAODKM010000025.1:9021925-9034882 GCA_026780845.1 Petrocephalus sullivani
TATTTTTTTTTTTTTTTTTTTTTCTCTAGCTACTTATTTTACTTCATTTTTATTTGTTTTGTCTTCGTTGTTTTTTTTGTGTTAGTTGAATGAACTCCCCCCTCCCCCCCCCCCCCCCCCCCAATTGAGTTGTAAGTTGAGTGCTTTTTCACTCGGATGTAAATAAAGGACAGCTGAATTCTCCTAGGATGTGTTTTAGAGCTCCCCAGATTATGGGGGTGTGGGGGGTGAAATGTGATTATTGATTCCCTAAAGTGTGATCTGTCACACATCTTACTCGACAGTGTCTGGTGTCAAAAAGGAACTATGGGAGATGGGCCGTGGCTCCTAAGGACAAACATGGCTGAGGTGTACTGCAGGCACTGTCTCACTGCCAGTGTAATGTTTTTGTGAGCGTGTCAGCCTGGAGTGCTAAGGATGGCGACAGACCTAACATTTGGACAGCTAATGCTGGTAGCAGCACAGGGCTCCAGTTAATTCTGAGGAAACGGGGCCCTCCTCCAGGTGAGACCCCCCCCCCCCCCGCATCTTTAACACCCCAGGAATAACGACGCTGTGTACTGCAGCGCTCTTCATGATGCCTCATAAGCAGCAGCTGCATGGAACAGTCAAGGTTAAATCTTAATACTTGCCCCATTTAAGTGTTAAAAGCTTTCGGAATAAGGGTGTTACCATGGCGCACATGATCACTACAGCGGCCGGCAAAGAGGTAATAATCAAATATGTTTTCAAGGACGCGGCGTCCGTTTGCCAGCAAATATTATCCTGGTAGTTAAACATTTTGCTGCCGGAGACGAGCTGCAGCATTTGCTGCAGTCCAGAATCCAATCATATTTCATATGTCGGTCCCACGCGCTGCCAGAACCGTCTCGCCGGTGATGAGACACAAATGGCACGTCGGAGATCATTCCAGCTATTGCTGTCTGGGTTTTTCAAGATGGAGCGCAGGCGTGATGCTTTGGGACGAGTAACATTAATGTATTGATGATGACTTTACTATTGAGTCACCCTAAATGGTTTCCTTAAACACCTCTCAGCGGTAGAAACACATTTTGGCGACTCATTTGTTAATTGCGGGATTCAGACCTCCACCTATTCCGGTGCCAGAATTTCTAAACCGAGCAATTACAGCATGTAGTGTTAATCTACTATAGCGTAAATTTCATAGCTGGTCACATTCAGTATAGGGTATGACTGTGCTTGTACTGTGTGTGGTGTCCAGTGAACTTGAAGTGTGCGTCACCTACAGAGGGAGTAAGGGTTTTTATTAATTGCAGTCATTTGTATTAGTGTGTTTTGTACTTTTCCTTTTTTGGACATAGTATTCTGATATTTATTATCCTAAGATATCTTGCACTGTGGTCTGTAATTTGATCTTACCCTGTGAATTCTGTTGCAATCTTACTTTTACACATTTGATTCTATAGAGTGTTTCTTCACATGTCTTTGCCCTGGACTTTGTGTTTGGGACTGGACCACAAGCAATTCTAGTATGTTCGCACATACTGGCAATAAAGGGTTCTTTAAATATTAGTTCTAGATAAATGCAAGATCGCTACAATAGGCAGTTTAGAATTTAGTATCCCTGATTTTTTTTTTTGAAATCATCTTTCAGTAGGTGGCTGTGCAGAATCTAAAACAGATTTCTGCAGTGTCTTGTAGAATCCTTAAAACATCCTTAATGAGATGAAATGTCTGGGGCTTCCTCCTCTGACGTGCGTTTATCTCGGACTAATATTCCAATTCAAATCTGTGGCTCTGTTATCTCCCTTCGGAATCTCTGTTTATACCTTTTATCTGTTCACCAGCAGTTTAAGGAGAAATAATTCAGACAACAAAGGTACTTCACTGCATTAAAATTCTTCCCCCAAGAAATAAAATGGCATATTTCTCCAGTATTTTTTTTCTCTGGAAACGTTCATACACAGTAGTAATATAGATCTATATAGTGAAGTAAACCAGTTACTTATGTATACATGTCTGTTTGTTCTTTAGCAGCTTTCATTGTTACCTTTAACTTCTGCTTAAAATCCTTGGCTGGGCTAATGGTTGATCTGTAATCATGGGTCACCACATCAGTATGATTTCATTCCAAGCTTTCTTCACCCAAACTGAGACAGCCGCCTAAAAGATAATAAATAAATAATATGTTACCCTTAAACAGCCTTTTTATGGGTTGCTTTGGGCCCCAATGCTAATTTTATGTGGGCCGCAAGCAATAGAAAACTCATTGCACTCTGCTGTGACTTTGAAAATGTGTCTTGCTGTGTCCGGAGTGATTTTATTAATATATTCAGGAATTTAAAAAAGGTTCCGTTTGTTTTAAGTTTCAGTTGTGTCTAAAGGCTTGCGTAATCCACTGCACACATTTTTATCAGTTGTTCGCTGCACAATAAATATTTACTCGTCATTAAGTGGATGAACCTTAATTCACGGAGACTAAGCACCTTATGTTTGATCTGTTCTCTCGCGCTCCAATGACTGCATGCAAATCCATCGTGAATCTGAAGATTAGCAAAATAATTTACGCCGTCAGATAAAAACATATAGGGCAACATTAGAAAAACTTCATGCAGTTTCCCGGTCGCTTTTCACCTTTGAAATTGCTGATTTGATTTAACAGACTAGCTAGAAGACAGTATATAAAGTAAATTAGTTTGTTTTGCAGGCCTGGACCAGACAATACTGATATTGTTCTTGGAGCAGTTTACGAGTCACGTGATCGTGGCCCCAGGAATGAACTTTAGGTTTGAAAGGTGTCAAAGTTCAAAACGCCGTGAGAAGAACCCCATGAAAAATGCTTGAGTCGCAAAGGGCGACAAAGCTATTTCGGAAAACTGTTGAGCTGTTGATTTGCAAGTCACTCAGGCTGAAGTGATGCACCCTGGGATTTGCCACCAAACCAGACTCCGCAACATCTGCTGTCCCTAAGTGAGTTAGTGTGCGTCAGACATCTTTATGTCAGAATGGCGCAGTGATGGATGCAGCCTCCAGAAAACGTTGCATTAAAATCTGCTGCGCCGTTTTGGCTGTTAAGTGAAATTACTATTTAAATTAATGGCTCTGTCACAGTTTATCTGTGCAAAGAATGAACACTGATTAGGGTATTAAGCAATTAGCAATTTATCATACCGGAACAAGGTTGATAGTAATTAAAGTAGTGATGGTTTACCCATGGAAATAAAACAGGAGTCACTTCCTGTTAGGGAAATGCAGAAAATAATAATTTTGAATCTTTGGTGTGGCTATGATAAAAGTAGAGGTGGATACCGATGCATTGTGAGCTCGACAGAGTCTGTAATATTTTTTGTCATAAAAATTATTTGCAGAATTGCACTCAGTGGCTGTTCTATCATTCCTAATTCATCAGAAAGCGACATTTAAAATTTACTGTTTACTGTATTTAGTAGATTACATTATTAAGGTCGTTCAAGAGTCTTGCAAAAAGGAATACATTTTAATGTTTTTTTCTGGGACAGTCCAGGGATTGTTTCACCTGGGACATGTAGACCTTAACGTTTAGCTTCAATAATGAGCTTCTCAAAGATTCCTCTTTGTTTGAAAATGCCATCTGAGACGCATCCAAAAACAGCCCGGTCTCCTCCCGAACTGGCCGCGGAAGCCCTTGGAAGTGTTTAAGAGCTTTACCCAGTGGGTTCAGCCGTGTGTCAGGCTCATTAGAAACAGAAACGCTCTGACAGTTTTGTGTCAAGGTCTCTTTAATTTCCCGTTTCATCTGGAGAGGAACCTCAAAAGAGATGTAACGTATGAGCACTTTGGTAGTAATCAGTGTCTCCACAAAACACAAGTCCTGCACATTCTGTGTTACTTGATATTCTAATTTGACCTTTATACTGTGTAAAAGATGATAGAAAAATATCTAAATCTGCAAATGCTGCAGAATCAAATCTTAAACTCTTATTGGCACAATGATTTTGAGTCACCCAACTTCCCATAGACTATCGAAGTTTGCAGTACTACAGCGAATTATTTTTAAGTTGGATGCCCCCCCCCCCCCCCGTTCCTAACCTGTTCCTCGAATAATACCCAGTAAAAGTACATTGCGGCTTCTGCACCTGATCCCATGGTCCAACATGATCCAGCAGCTACACTTGGAAAGGGGTCAGAATTGGTCTCCACGGGGGGGAGATCCAGCCAAGATGCATCACACAGCCATGCACGGACACTGTCACACCTTAAAGGGGCTGGCGTGAGGACTGCTGGCCTCGAGCGGCCCTGGGAGTGGCAGCCGCGCCGTCTCGGGCCCCCAGCCGGCACTCTGACTTCTCCGTCTGCCGTGCCGGCCCTTTCACACCTCTGAGCGTTTTCATCGTCATGCGGCTTAGTCGCATGGCTTTGTAGGACGAAACCCATGCAGACGTGGGATGATCATGCTAACTGCACACGAGTGATGTTGCCTCAGTGCCAGCCGTGCCGTTTTACAGTTCCCAGTACAGTAGTGCACTTGGCAATGTAGTGACGCCAGCCCGACTGACTGCAGGTGATGCAGTGAATGCTATTTTTTAAATGCATCTCTGGACATCTTTGAAACAGCCTCCTTGCTACCCATGGTTACCCGTGCCCCCCGCCCAGGTCTGGCCTGCTGTGGCGAGCAGTACCTGAATATGTCCGGAGCCGTGTGCTGTGGGGGCAGAGCCCACGCGGTAGGGAACGGGACGCTGGCTGTGAGGTGCTGCGGGTCCGGGGTCATCCCACACGGAGAGGCGTGCTGCGACGGCGTGGGCTATGACCCGCTCCAGTACGTGTGTGCAGACAGGGAGCCACCCAGCCTGCGTGCTCAGGTGAGTGAGGCGCCGTCCTAAGGCTAATGTAAAACTGCCGTCATGGACTGTGGTTCCATTCCCCATCGTCCCTGTCCATATATAAATATATTGTGTATATATTGGTGTTTCTCATCCCAGGCACCAGGGACCCCCAGACAGTCCATGTTTTTGCTCCCTACCAGCTTCCAGCACTCCTGAACCACTCAAGAACACCGAATACCTGGTGCCAGTGCACTGGGAGCTGGGAGGGACAAAAATGTGGACTGTCTGGGGGTCTCTGAGGACTGGGGAACACTGATACGAAGGGTTACAGTGAGCCTATCCCTGGAGGCACAGGGCAAAAAGCAGGGGACACCCAGGATGTATACACGCATACGCACTGCGGCCCGTGTAGCTCCCCCATATTTTTGGATTGTGAGGGGACACCTTTGGATGCGGGGAGAACATGCAGATTCTACACACTGAGCCAGCGGTGGCATTTAAACCCCCATCCCCGAGGTGTGCGGTCTCGTGCCCCTGAGCCGTTCCCTGTCCCTTCCTCTTTTATTAAATGACACTGGGTCTCAGGGACTCTGATGTGTGGCACAGATAAGGCGCTGGCTTTTTTATCACGCCATACAGTGCATCCCAAAGGCGAAACCCCACCTCTGCCTCGCTGCTTGACATCTTTTAAGAGCCGACGTGTCTGGATCAATCAGAGTGAAAGGTGGGCCCCAGTGACAGTGAGAAATATTATCTTTAACCGTGGGAAGATCGAGCACAGCCAGTGGGAGGCGCTATGTAAAGCGTGGGCTGACGCCGTTAACCTGTAATCATGCAATTGCACGGGCATTCTAGCTATTCATTAGTGCCAAGGACCCTATCCGCAGCGTGCGCGATTTAGCGACCGCTGTCAGGAAGCGCTGTGACAAGTCGCCGTTTATTAATTAAACTCTCCTTCTGAATTGTTGCTTTTCCAGCAGACGGACTGCCAGCCCTCCGCTCTCTGTCCTCTTTCTGCCGCCAATACTGCACACTGCAGCCCCTGTGACCCCGACCCAGCGGGGTCAGTGTGCGCCCTGGTGCCTGAAGTGCCCCCTGCCTCCCCTCTGCCCACCCCCTCGCCGCCTGTCCCACTGCCACCTCCTGGCGAGCTCTGCCCATCCATGGACGAGGTTGTGTACAGTGGTGGTGTGGACAGGTACACGTTCACAGGTAGGCCATCCTGCTGATCAATAATATTTTATTTTTATTTTCTTTATGTGTCCCTTTTCATACATGAAATGAAGCTTAAAGTGTGTCTTGTATGGAATTAAAATAAACTCAGAAGCTTTATAAAATTCACAACTAAGGTACAGGCCATAGAAAGTGTAGAAAGAAGGGTAAAGAATCTAAATATCATTAAATAAATTTAGTAAAATATTAGATAAATAAAACAAATGTGGGTGCGTAAACCTATTGAAAAGGACCCAGACCCAGATACGGGGCACCTAGCTATGCAGGCGTCCGCTATAATCAGGCCCCTGAATACAGAAATGTGAGGTCACATGTCTCTCTCTATATAAATACGCCTTCCTCGCTGACCTTAACATTTTTATTTATATGCCTCACCTTCCGCGCAGAATCGTCGCATTTTTCAGCTGGCGTAATGCGGCCAGCATGTACTACAGAATGATCTTGGCGCCGTCACCTGGAGGCCCTCGATCTGCGCATTAATAACGCGGCAGCGACGCACGCGCCCCGCCGATTAATGCGTCCCGCACCGCTGCGGCAGAGGAAGTGGGCCCAGCTGCCCGCAAGATTGACAGTGGGACGGAAGTGAGGGCCGGTATCGATCGCCACGCGCCGCCACCATCGTCATCTTTGGCTTGTCATTGCACCGACATATCAGCGAAGCCGCAGGGAAGGGGGGGGGTTTAAATAGCCTCCTGCTTCAGCCCTATTTGTCTCTCCAACGTGGATTATTTTTCGTCCGGTTCTTCCGGAGCATTCCGCGGTCTGCCGGATGTGTGTGTTTAATTAAGACTAATGGGTTGACGGAGACGAGGGCGGTCGGGGAAGTGGGGGGGCGCGGGCTGGGGGTGGTGATTGGCATGGGGAGAGGGTGTCTGCTCGTTCGCTGTGACACCATCTGGGCAGAGAGGCGCAGGCCCGCGGTGCCCCTCGCTCTTCCAGATGTTTCTCACGGCCCCCGTGCTCCGGGGGAAGTGACACTTAGCACGCCCACAGGAAGACGACGGACTGGGCCAAGGGAGGGGGCCCACCTCCCTGTTAGGAGTCTCGCCGCGCTCCTGGGGGATGAGACACCGTAGCAACGTAGCCTAGTGTGCCATAGGAATTCACTGTATTCTATTTAAAATTCCAGAATTCAGAATGGGCCATAAAGGCGTCCATCCCCCGCCGCCGCCCCTTTTCCCTTCTCCATGCTCTCCCGCGGCTCCATAAAGGACACATATGGCTGCAGTCAAGCCGTACCCCGTCGTAATGTTTTATTTATGCGCACGCTTGTTTTATGTATGTTTTCCCCGGTTGCGCGAGTTGTGATAAAGGTCCTGGGCGGGTTGGGGGCGAGGGGTTTTATATATCAATAATGTTCACGCTTACTGGCCTCGGCTCAGCCAATTCTGTATGTAAAACACAGCCGCTTTAGGTTTGAGAATTATTTTAAAAGAAGATAGCAGATACCTGGTTTCCACTGAACGACGTTTTTTGTCCGATTTACTTTTGCCTCATTAAATGTGGCTGTTGCTGAATGTGCTTTTAATGTTTTTAAATACTTTATATGTGAAATAAGCTGTAAACGTTAAGACTATAAAGAGTATAAAGTATAAAGTATAAAGTTAAAGAGTATAGAGCATGTAAGATCCAAGGCCAGCAGTTATATACAATTAAAGCAGTCAGCCAGTCACTATCGCGAGTACAGCAGCAATGCATTATGGGGATACAGAGGCATTGTCAATGTCACAGGAGGTATGGATGGAGTGAATAGGTACCTGAAGGAGAATCCCTCTCAGTCGGCAAGAAATTTAAACTGGGTTTAAGAATTCACATTTCAGTGAGCCGCTGTCTCAGAGGTCAGGGGTCAAAAGTAAACGCTGGAGCAGCTTGACGGGGAGACACCAAATGTCCTCCATTAGTGCGGTCATGTCTTCTCTAAGATCCAATATGGAAATCCACAGCGGGGCTCAGGAGAGAGTTAATCAGTGACCGTCAACAGGCTTCTCACGTCTGAAGGGGTGCTGTTTGGCTGTGGTCGCTGCAGAATCACACTATAACAATCTGTAAAGCTGATGGGACTGAATGTTAGCAAAGAGAGATTGGCTATGCATGTGTGATAGACAGTTAAGCAGTTAGCATGCTCTCTGTTAGCTCATTCACACTACAGCTATAGGATTTGGTTTATCTGAGCTGAGTAATGCTATTATTTTGAGCAAGCTGTTTTTCCCACATTCTTTTCTCAATTTAGGCTCCATTATGGCTCATTATGAGTAGGGGAGCCCGCTCAAGAATACCAAATGAACTGAATAACGCAAGAGGCAGCTTTAAAAAACCCACTTATTTCTCTTTGCATGGGTATCTGGAGTTGCAGAGCATCAAAGGTGCATCACACATTAGCAAAACAAAACTAAACTGTTAACAAATAACACGCTGTGAGCATAATACCAGGAGGACGGGATGGTACGCTCGGTGTAAGCTAAGGAGAGCAGTTGTTATGGAGCTTGCACATCGCATATAAACAACCAGAGCACCAACCCCGTGGGGCCATTCACCCGTGAAATCCTAGCGTGCCACCTGTTTCACATGCACCCGGGAAACTAAAACAGTACACAGAAGCGTTTACAAAACATCAAAGGAGAAACCTGGAGCGGTATTACAGCTCCATTGAAGGATGCGGCGCTAAGCAACCACGGTGAGTTCTACAAAGAAGCGATATACACATTAATGGCATCAGAAACAGTTTAGTGGTACAGAAGGCACGGCAAAGGCACAACTGACCGACAAAGCAATGCTTCACTCCGGCAAAAATCTAAATCAGCCAGTCAAGACGAATGCAGACTTACAAACGCCTCTGGGCAGCGTGGACCAAAGAAATCCAAATTCGCACCTAGAGAAGTTTGTTCTTCCTGCGGCAAGCACCAGCACAACAGCCAAATGCAGCATTGCTTCATTTCCAGATGTCGGAAGTCACGTCTCCATACAGTCGCTAGCCTTCCGCTGCCTCATACCTCACTCTACTACACTCTGTTTCCTCTCTATCTAAAGTACGTAATATAAGAAACACGCATCCATCTACCATTACAACCGCTTTCCCAGTAAAAAGTCGTGGGGAATATAGGAAACTTAATAATAGACATATAATACAGCTGATTTTCAATATGCACTGAAGTTGAGCATGTAAACATCAGGGATTGAAGGATCCCACCACATTTGTGAGGAGACTTACTTAAAAGGCCTGCTCAGTGATAAAAGCTTGCGGCTCCAATTTCTACTTCTACGGAAGAACTGAAATCCTTAAACTGAATTGCATTTATACAGATCCAGTTTCCCATAAGAAACCTCATCTCCCATACTGAGAAAGCATGGTCCAGTGATGGTCCAGTTCTCCTTCTCGTTTACACTTAGCGACTCATAAGCAGCAGTGCTACTTCACCTGTGGCCAGCCAATTATGCTGAGAAACTGATATTAAGGGCTGACTTTGATCCTTACCCCTAAATTTCTGGGGAGTACAATACATTTTTAACAGTATACTTCCTCTTTACCTTTAATGTATGTCCTGTTTGTTCAGGGTAAAAGGATTTTGATGCCACGGTACATGTCGTAACTGTACATGAAGTTGTTCACTGAGCTGTATCAATACTGCTGTGTTTACTGCACAAAGTTGAAAATGTGTTTTTTTGAATGACCAAAGGAAATTTCTCCTCCAGCACGTTTTGTATGCCTGTTGATTTGCCCACATTGCATATGCCCACTTTCATATGTAAAAGCAAGTTGATAACGTCGAGAGTGAGGCAGAATCCCCTTCAGTCCTAGATTTGGGACGCTGCCATTCCCTGAACATGGCCTGTTGTGTTTCAGACACGGGTCTGAAGCCCTTCACCCTGTACGAGTACAGAGTGGGCACCTGGAACAGCGCTGGTTGGGGCTATAGTGCTGTCACCCAGGTCACCACCGCAGAGGACATCCCCTGGGGAGTGAGCGCCCCCCGATGGACCCTTGTAGGGGAGCACAGTGATGCCGTCCAGCTGGAGTGGCAGGAGCCTGCAAAGTCTAATGGTAACTATGACCTGTCATAGAGAGAACATAGAGAGAACTGGCACAAATCCCTAGCCTCAGCCACAACTCCGCCCTGCTACAGCTTGATTGTAATAGCTAAAATTTAGATGCCCGTTACCCTGATAATTTTATATTGGTTAATCCAATATTTTAATCTTTGCTAATTCGCTTTTGTTTATTCAGAATTCTAATTGTCATTTGATATCAAAATAGGTTAGATGCATACTTTATATTACATCTTTTTTGACATGTGGTATCATTGCCTCTAACTTTTTTTTCAGCTAAAGGTAACTAGATACAGCTATCAGCACATAATGTTTATTAGTTTTACGATATTATTTTATTTTGGAAAAGTGGCATTGCTTCTGTTTACTATTCTGTTAGGATGTGTCCACCTTGGTTAAATTAGCTAACCAGTTAACCTACCTACCCCGAAACATTTCTCTCCGTTGATTTCTTGCAAAGAGATATCATTTTGGGGCTGCCCCAGCAAAATACAGGAAATGCAGTTTGTTTTATAGCAATGGTTAAAAAAAAACTGATGCTTGTTAAGCTGCACAGTGGGGGGGACAAACTATCACTTATGATCTCAAAAAATCCTCCTAAGCTTCATTTGAAAATTTCCTTGTATGTTAATGTGCTGTGATTGCTCGTTAGAGTTCACTTTGCTTTTTAATGAGTTGTCTTGCCAGAGATCTGCTGTTATTCGAAGCTGTGCTGGTGTGTGGTGAGCTGGGTGAGTTGGGCCACTCACAGCCCATATTTTGGAGCACCTCCATGCCCCAGACCTTCCACCAGATCTAACTTATAAAGACTAATATAGCCAAGTACAAAAATTGCCTTTAGTCTTTTCAGTCTTTCTCAATTGGATAGTTAATGTCAAAGGGGTGGTGAAATTTTATCTATTGGTGGTTTGAATGAATCTAGACATCATGCTCTTTTTGTCCTGATTTAATCTGGTCCCCAGCTAGTTCTCATTTGTGGCTTGCTTGAAGTTGTGGAATACTTGAAATGGTATTAATATTAAAGTGGTGAAATAGACAATCGGTTTGACTTACATTCTTTTGAAGAGTGAGGATTGTACAGAATTCTTTCTAGGCCTTTGTTATTGTCAATCTTTGCCATTCTCCTTTGCTGCTCGTTTAACCTGCTTTGCATAGCTGGGTCTTGTGGACACCTTTTGCTGGTCTCTTTAGGTCACACTGTGACTTACACAGTACTTCGGGACGGACAGGAGCGCTACAGGGGCACGGAACTCAGCTTCACAGATGTCGGGGGCGTCCACCCCTTCGAGGAGTACAAATACCAGCTGAGGGCCTGCACTACCGCAGGCTGTACTGACAGCAGCAAGGTGGGATGAGTCGCAAATCCAAAGCTCTGCTGCAATTGGTGGGCTGAAAGCAGGGAAGGGACTCTGGCCAACTTATCAAATGCATCCAGTCTGAGAAAAAGCCAGACCATGGCTTCCCGGTCCTTACGAATGTTGCTTTATTCTTAGCCTATGTTAGATTTTCTCATCATAAGTATGGCAGTGTCATTAGCAGCACAGGGGTGCAGATCAGCAACTGGAAATGGAAAAACAGGTTTATCAGCTATGTGCTGATTGGAATCATGTTTTTTTTTCAACCTGGTTTCACTTTAATTTTTCATATTACGTTAATCGTAAAATACATGAACACATATCTCCACTTTCTTCATGTTTACCTTTCTCTTTTATCTAAATATTAGCTATCTCCCATTATAGTTTTTGTGAGGGTTGTAGTTAACAAGTTAATGCTATGTTGCTTTCAAATATTATAACATTTAGAAAAGAAGGTTTTTCAATCCTGCTTCTGGGACCCCGTTATGAGGTCAAAGGAATTTGGTTATCTGCCACGGATTTTGGATTTCCATTTTACGGCATGGATTCTTCCTGAGTCGCTCTGTGCTCTGCACTGCCGTTGCTTTGTGACCTAGTTGCTATTTATTTTTTAATAATGATTCCAGTTTATAAACAAACAACTGTTTAAAAAAAAAAAAACTGAATATCTGTGTGAAACAGATAGGGGTGATTATATAATTTTTTTTTTTCTTTTTAACGTGGGGCACCAGAGAAGCCATTATTTATACACAGAAGCCGACCTTATTATTAGCCAATGATACATTTTAAATAATCTGTGAGTGACAGGGGAGGGGACACTCAATGGGCCTATCAGGTTTCAGCTCAGTCCAGTGTCCTGTGGCCCCGCCCCTACAAATACCCCTGGAAACAGGTATGATAGTCTGAAGCGATTTGACAAATTACTAATACAGCAGTACTAATACAGTAACGGTCCACTGAGCAAACATTTCTTACCGACACCATTCAGTGCCCGTCACACCACGAGGACACATCTCAGAATAAGTACTGTAGCGGCACAAGTGAACAAAGCCCGAAATGAAAGCCGTGCTATTGCGCTCTCAAACGGCGTATCTGATTATCCCAAACCAGTTCTGCCCATTTTATGTTAATTGCTGGAAGCAAAGGAACATTCCTGCTATACTGCTGCCTTGCATCTATCTTCCATAAGCACATATCCATCCAGGGTGGCAGCCTGGGGCCTTTCTCAGGATGTGCAGAGCCCTGGGCAGGAGACACCCTGCACAGGATGCTAGCGCATTGTACATACGCACACACTAAGGGCAATTTGGCGACCCTGCTTCCCCTGAGCCACAAAGCGACATTTGAACTCCATCCCCACAGAGCCGGGGGCAGCAATCGAACCCGTAACCCTGTAGGTGCGAGGCGACTGCCCACCGAACCGCCATGCAGCCCTGCTGTCGTGCAGATTCTATCAAATTCCTTCCTGCACCTGGAGAGCACAAACACCTTAGATGTTTTCGTGTGCTGTTAATCCTCACAACAATTGGCTGGCTGGCTGGATGGGTGGGTTGGTGGGT
>JAODKM010000025.1:9034982-9075390 GCA_026780845.1 Petrocephalus sullivani
TTTTCAGTTCCTCAGTCAGGGGGGTGGGGGGGGGGGGGGGGGGGGGGGGGGGTGGGTGTGGGGGTTAGGTGTATGCTTTAGTGTTTTCATGGGAATGGAACAAATGCAGAATTTGTCTGTATTGCAGTCCACTGCTGTGTGACAATGCAGCGAGGCAGCTCCACAGTCGGTCCTGAGCGAGAAGGATTAGGCTCTACCCTCACAGGCATCTTGACCGGCTGCAATTATGGTATATTGCAATACAAACGGAGCAATTACACGGGACAGGCGATGACGGCAGGCGCTGGTGTTTACGCGGCCCAGGGCCTCGACCGTGACAGAGGGGCCTGATTTAATCTCCGGAGACACTCACCGGGCCAGCCGCCGCATCAGCAAGAACGATGGGGCTTTGGTGGCCTAGCCGCGGCCTTACCGAGGCCTCGCCGCCCACAAAAGTGGAGAACAGCGGTGAGGGGGGGTAGAGAAAAACACCTTAACTGGGTCTCCCAGTCTTCTCCTAATAGTCTGCCATTCCTGAAGACAAGAGTTTAAACTGCTAGTGACATTCTATTAGAGCAGGATATCCAAACCTCCATTACAGCAAATTGCCCTGTAATTCTTTTTGTCTTCAGGTAGCAGTGGTGACTGTCCAGGGAGTCCCGGACAACGTCCCGGCGCCCACGGTGAGTATAGAGGGCCCCCGGGCCCTGCGGCTGAGCTGGGCCACACCAAGCAGGCCTAACGGCATCATCCGCGAGTACCATGTTGACCAGATCGGGGCTGGCGTCATCTTCTCCGGCGGCGGCGGGGACAGGGGACTCAGCATCACAGGTGCGTGTGCCAGGGAGGTGATGTCACATGGTCACATGGTCTGGTCACTCCCTGGCTTCCTGTGGCCTTCCGTCAATGACTTCAATGTATTGAATGTATCTGACTTCAGCTTATGCGCCAAACAGCTACACAGAGGCAAAACACCATGACTGCATATTTGATCAAAAGTGAGTTATGACGAACGTCAGGTGTCTTGGATTCTTGTTTTTTCCTGTGACAATATCCTAGTTCAACTATGTTCAGTTTTGTTAAGAAAATACTATCATTTACCAGAGGCGTTACTAGGCTGGACCATTGGAGACTCAAGCCCCATATGAATTCAAACAAGCCCCAAATGCTTTGTTTACCTCTGATGTTTTAGATGCAAACATATTCTAAGGTTGAGAACCAATGCTAAGCCCCAGATGTCTTAAGATGCCTTTGTGGGGCAGCATACAGCAGGAAGTGGTTGCCCCTCTGTGATCTGAGTTTTAGTCCCGTGTAACCACTGACCCAGTGCTGATGGTTCCTTTTAGACTTGGCCATTATTATATTAATGTGGTATACCACGGTATTTTGGGTATATCACTGTATTTTCTCCATACCATGGTACTTTGAAATCCTGGTAACAGAAGTAGCCATCCACGCCCCACCCTCTTGCCACTCTGTGAATTTTATTGCAAATGCTTGAATGGTATGAAAAACTACCCAAGCCTCATTGCATCCCATTCTAAAGGCAGATATGACTCTTGTTGCTATAAATATTATATTTGCTTGGGCTTGAAAAGATACAAAGAAACTACAGGAATTAAGTGGGAATCAGAGTATGTTGGTAACACACCCTTTTCACTTCACTGCGTTACTTGCATCGTTGTTGAAATTTGGTCATAAATGCGCACATTGGTTGGAAAATTTAGATTTTTTAAAATTACCGTTCTAATTGCGAATGCTCGCTAACTGAAGGAGTCGTTAATGGAGGAGTGATTGCATAGCAGGGAGCTCCATAAGGATCCGCATAAGGTCCCGTGCCAGACCATGCCAGGCCATGCACAGGCCCGCAGTATTGAGAATGACAGAGCGCCATCTTTATTTATTCATGCCGTTTGTGGGAGGACTCTAACAGCTGAATTTACACCCGGTTCCCGCAATGTGCACCTACCGTGCCCATCATGCCCCATGCCGCTGATTTGTGGGGCTCCTCCTGTCCGCCCGGCTGTGGAGTTGTGCCGCTGGCCTCGCGCCATCCGTCACAGGGCAGGGGTTGCACGGTGTGCGTAGGGGTTACCTGGCATGGGCGCCTAAGCATGCCATCTCCCACCTAATGCCCTCGCACCTTATTGCCTGTTATTTTCCAGCCTGCCCACCTTGTTTGGGTGTGTATGTCTTTTGTTTTTTTTTGTTATTTTTGTTACGGGGAATCCTCATTCAAGTCCAAACAAATAACTAAAAGGAGTATGAATTTGCATTGTTTGTAATATGCAGTTTATATCCAGGATTCAAAAAGGTGGGGTTGACTTAAAATGGAGAGAGATTTTTTGAGAGAGTTTTGGGCTGGCCGATGCTGTGAGGAATAAGTGAGGAAGCAGCTCAGGTTTGCTGTGGAGAGCATCACTATGGAGAGCATCACTGTGGAGAGCATCACTATGGAGAGTATCACTGTGGAGAGCATCACTGTGGAGAGCATCACTGTGGAGAGCATCACTATGGAGAGCATCACTGTGGAGAGCATCACTATGGAAAGCATCACTGTGGAGAGCATCAGTGTGGAGAGCATCACTATGGAAAGCATCACTGTGGAGAGCACCACAGATATGGAGGATATTTCAGCTTAGTTCAAAACATGACTTTTAGTACACATGGATCATGTATTTGCCAGTGCTTCCTAACATGAGTGTCCTTGAAATACATTAGTGAAAATTCAGCATGTGCTGTATTTAATGCAGGTGTATCCACTTATTGGCCTTGTTTAAAAAAATAGACATTAGTCTAGTAGTCCTAATAGTCCTCACTGGGCAGGACTCCTTTTCTGGTGGGTGATCCTCTCTCTGTCAGGATGATTTTGATCAAGAAGAATCCAGAAAGTTCCCCTGTGGGTAGGAGCTCTGAATGTAGGTTTGGAGTTGTAAAGTATACGATTGATCTGCCTGATTCTCCTCCTGAGAGGGTTAGGAAGCTCTCTCAGATCTCTCACAGATCTGCCCTGTTCATGTTCTTCTTGGACTGGGTACCTGTAGTCTCGGAGTTGGCCTTGAAGGAGCCGGTAGGGCTTCCCCATACCATTTTCTTCATGTGTCCATGAGGCAGTAGGACCTTTGATTCATGCCCGTTGATGCAAGCCTATTGCACAGGCCTCCTTGCCTTCCTGTCTAGAGCATAACAGAAGATCCTAAACATGTTGTTTTCTTTTGTAAACAGGACAGGATAAACTTATTCCTTCCTTAGATTTTTTATAGGTTGATTTTCAGACTGCTGGGCAGAAATGCAGCCGTTGGATCTGGCCTCAGCTCGGGGAACGTGTCGGCGAATTTGGAAGGCTCTGCCCTTTTGTAAATTAGCCTGAAATCAGCTGGGAAAACAAATGGCCCCATTCCTAAGGCACCCGCTGTCAACCAAAGATATTTCCGAAAGCGGTACCAGGAGGGGAGCTGGAGTGCTCCGAAGGCAGGCAGTTGGCAGAGGCAAGGCCCCAGTAAGCTAGTCGGCAAATCCCAGAGCTGGGGGGGGATCTGATGGTGAAATTGGCTGTCCGGCAGCTTTGCGTGTTTAAGACTTGGCGAGGGCGATGCCAGTCACTCCCCCGTCCGACGGAGAAAGCGGCGTGTCGCTGCCGCAGCGCCAGGCTCGCGTGCCCGTGGGCCTGGCGGGGATGCCTTGTTTCTATGCCGGGGCTCCCTTTGTGGAGGGGATTTAAGCCTCCGTGAGACTTTCATGTCCTGCTGTTCTGTAGCCACTAAATCCCCCCCACCCAATGAGACCGGGACGCCTCTCTCTCTCACAGCCGTAGGCTGGCTTTTCCATGGAAAACACCTCTGTTTGCCGGCCGGGGGCTTGTGGGCCCGCCGCGAGCTGGCAGGATTAGAGGCGTCTTCGCGCTCCGCTCTCCTTTGTGGAAACATGTTTCCATAACGAGCGCTAGGGCCCCGCCTATGCCTCTCCCGCTGCATCGCTAACCAAGGCTCCTGTACAGGAGGCCCTTCTTACACTGCTTTGGGAAATAATAACACATTTTTCATTCGCATTTAATTACGTTTCATTTTGTTAGCTTTTGCTAGCTACGTACTGTGATTCTATTTCTGGGATGAAACAAATTAAGACAAATTAATTTTGAAAAAGTTTACTGTATATGTTAATATTAGTAGCACACATACATGCACTATTAGTAGTATACATACATGCACAAGTGAATTTAGCTACAGTGAAAACAGAGAAATTAGTTATAAAAAAAACAAAATTTGGTGATAACAGTGAGCCATTAAAAGGTGGGTCTCCTTAAAGCAGGGGAGTCCACCACAGTAAATTTACCCATTAGTCTAGTATATATTTTTGATCTCTCCACCAGCATCCTTCATAGATGTTTGAGGTGTTTGAATGATGAGTCCTTCTTACTGTGTGAGTAACAGGTCACCTAAACGTGCATTCATTCATCCTGCCTGCAAGATGGGCTAAAGCTATACAAATGGGCTATGGCTGTCAGACTCGTCCTCCAAACTCTCTGTTATTTTACGGCATAATAGCTAAATAAATTAAATCCATTATTAGCGGTAGACGTAGACTGCCGCTGTTGCCCTGAGGGGCCAGGAACAGAAGAAGCCGAAGATGGATGAACATTTCCATGAAATACCAGTTTAAATAATTGCTGTAGTTTTACAATGCTTAATGTTTCATGCGACATAATTCATTCTCCCGTTTTAGAAGCTTGAGTCCGTTACGGAACTTGCAGAATTTGGGCCTCGAACATTATTTCTCGCCGTGGACACTTCTTTAGGCTTGAATTACTTGGCCATCGCAGGACACAGGCCAGGTGATGCTGAGTTAACAGTGAAACTGTGCATGCATGAATTATTACATATTGCAATTATTACATATAGTTAAATAAACTCAAAGACTATTTTAAGAATAGTTTCACAAATATCTTAGTGCCTTGCAAACAGGCCTATATGTATAACAGCCTTTCCCCCCACACATTTTTACATTTGTTAAAATGGTTCATTTAAATTATTACTAAGGGTCGAGTTATGGTCTATTTCAGGATTGCGGATTAAAGTAGCTTGATATATAGACACCAATCTTTTATCATTTGCAACAGCTTTTACCGAAAATGTTGTAATTGATGGTGAAACTAGATAGCCAGGTTACTTGTAGGCTAACTCTTAAACAGTTGTCAGGTTAGTTGCAGTTGGAATTGGGACTTTTTTGGATCTGCCCCACTGTCAGACCTCAAGAATCCCCTACCTGGATGGCCGAAAGCCACAGAATCCCTCTCTCTCCGCAGGCCAACCCCCATTTTCCAGGATCGGTGCCCCTTGAGGGCCCCTTGTCGGAGGACAGCATCCTCTGTCTTCTTAGCCAAACATTGGCTTGTTTTCGGTTTAGCCGTGCAGACACTTCTGTGCTCATAATGAGCGACCTTGACCTAGACTGAGACGGCACCATGGGTGTTTATATTTAGAACGCGCTGACCAAGAGCACGCTCCCACGTGGAGGCAGTGTGATCTCACACACCCTTAGCTGCCCACCGGGTGCCTGCAGACTTCCCAGGCTCAGCGCGGCCTGGCCAGCTCAGCAGTGCACCGGTGACTCCAGGGCTCCATTCATGCCGACACTGAGCACATCTTTGTTTTCTCACTTATTTAAATTTATCATTTTTAATCTTTGCCAATGGGCCATGCAGAAGTAAAGAAGCTAACCAATAATTGCTCTGCTCCTGCCAGCAGTTTCATATGCATCGTGTCTATTTTTTCTATTCTGATAACTATTACGTGTTGAATAAAGTTTCTTTAAAAATTTGAATCGATCCCAGTCTGTTGTTTGTGAAAACCAAATGCATTCACAAATGGAAATCATTGATCTAAATACACTTAGAATGTCAGGGTGAAGAGAGAGTTCATTCTTCTGGCTTTTAGCTCACTGTATAATGGTCCCAAATTAATGCACAGAAGCTAAAGAATCCGTCGTACCTTTAACTTCGCCGTTTCTGCCTTGTTTAGTAGGCCATTTTTGCTGTACAGTTCAAGTAACGATATTTGCTTCCAGGCCCTGATTGTGCAGAACTTGACTTAATGGCTGCAAGGTGGACTGACGGCCAGCAGAGCCTTACCTTATTCTAAACAATGTGCCAGAGGAGGAAACCCGATGCCATAAAACGTATCCGGGGCGGCCTCTGAACACGGGACCCACAAATCGCTTCATAACTCTCTCCAGGCAGAAAAAAAGGCTTTAAGTAATTGTAGACAGGAAGTCCGTACTTAATTATTTAGAGGTGTTATCAATGCTGTAAGTAAACTGAAGCCTCTGCAGCTATCTCAGTCCAATACCGCTGGGGACCTGGGGCCCGCAGCCATCATCTTCTCATATTCTCTAATGCAAACAGTAAATGGCAGCTTGTCAATAAAAGATCTTTTTTATATCATTTATTGCCCAACACTTCCACATTCCTGTACGGAGCGATTCGGGTGACAGTCGTGGTGATCGTTTCAGCTCCGTGTTGTTAACACAGCACCACACATGTCCCAGGCCGCACTCCCAAAGTAGTGAGCACTAAAATTATTGAAGTTTTTTCTCTCTGTCTTTTAAATATATTTATCACCACATCAGGTTTTATGTATTTGTTTGTTTCTTTAGTAAGTTCACCTGTTTCTTTTAACTTGAGTGGCTGGTTCTTAAACAGACTAAGAGTGCCCCCTTCAGTCTGCTAGCGGGCATGCAGTCAGAGAGGGACTTGCTCGGGGGGGTGGGGGCATCTAGGCACGGGCCTGGCGAATAATAGGACCTTACAACGCCCATGCCACTGTTTACCTGCGAACACTCGTGGTGCTATACAATTACAAAATCAGAAATAAACTATAGCTATTATTGCTGGGTTTTATTTTACGAATGCACCGTTATTCACGTGACCTTCATGATAACTAATAATTATTTATTCTCCATTTATATACATTTGCTCCCAGTCTAGGAAATATTAAATGATCGCCCCATGAGGGTAACTTTTCATTCTGATGGTGTTCTGTGGGTCAACTATGCGTAAGTGTTTTCTTACGCGGGTCTTTCTGTCACTGTTGTCCTTTGGAAAATTTGATTTCAAAATTAATTTCTTTAATTATTTACTTGGCCTGTCAAACAGTTTCAGTTCATAATACTTGAATTGAATTTACATATTTGTAAAGGGGGCAAAAGGAATCTTCTGTTTCTTGTGGGGGATATTCAGTTCTATAAATATAATCAGCGCTCTCGAGTTTTCGCCAGCTCGGCTTGTATTAACATAATTTAAAACCCAACAATAAACACCTGAAAAAGGCAGTCAGGCCCAGCTATTTGCAAAGCCTGCTTTTTATACAATAATTCGTCTCTGTCTCCGCACTTAGCATCCTCAATAGAAGTGCATCACTTGACCCAAACACAGATAAACATTCTGAGGACATTGATCTGTGTTTGGGTTAAATGCACGGAGTTGTAAAGCATACTGAAGTAAGCAAAATACCCCGCCCTCAGTGTAGGAGGTCACCGTGTGCTCTGATACTTCATGCTTTTCGTGCTTTTTAACCCAGGATGCCATACCAGAGGCAGATGGATGAGCATACGTTCTCTGTGTCGTTCAGCTGTTGCTCGTAATCCTCTAGAAATACTACACCATATATGTCTGTACATATTTAAATACTTTGATACATTTGAAAGAATTATTTATTTTATTATTAGATTTATTGTAATCCATGCACAAGCTATTTCTACAATATACAGAGACAAACTGTATATAACTGTATAACCCTGTTATTAATAATGGTTAAATACATTTTACTTTGTGATTTGTCTTTAATAGTTTTCACTAGGCAGATATTTTATTGTGGTAATGCTTTTCCCCCTTTTTTTAATATTCTTGAAATATAAACACATTTAGTTTGGGATTATTATATTTTATTCTTTTGGTTTCTGATTTCTATAGAAAATTGAATTACTAACGATTTTTTTTAAGTTATACAATATTGGTATTTTTTATATTTCAGGAATGCTATTAAATAAAATAGCAACATGCAGCAATCTCTTAATTACACTGCATATACACAAAAGCAAACAAAACAATAATTCTTCTAATTGCAGTAATGTGCACGATTCTACCATGGAGCCACAGCACGTAATTAGCAGGCTTATCATTTCCATCACGCTGTCATTTCAGTGTGAGTCTTTATATGTCCACACTTGGTTCAGCGGCCAGGAGCTAAGGGTGCGGCGCCCACTCATGACCCTTGAGTAGAGCAGCCGAGGTGAGAGGGCTCGAGGTAAGGGGGCTGTGGCCTCGGCACCTCCGTGCGACTCACAGGACGTAACGCGTGCGGCCTGTGGCCTTCCGGCAGGTCTGCGGCCTCACACCAGCTACAGCTTCGTGCTGCTCGCCTGTACGGTGGCCGGCTGCGGAGCGAGTCAGCCATCTACGGGCCGAACGCTGCAAGACGCCCCTGCAGGTACGCCGTCCTATTCACGCTGCGCCTCAGGTCAAGTGAATGTCAGGTGCGCCGGTGCAGCTTTCACCGCTAGTGACATCGCTCCTCGGCTCCTTGTTAGCCGTATAGCCGCGGCACTTTTTGCATGCAAAGGCGTGTAAAGCAGCTCTTCCTGTCGTTATTTTATTGCATTTAGTGCACAGGACATGTAGCAAATTCTGCAAATTCAGTGAGTATTTACCATCATCCCTTTATGATTCTAATTATTTATTTCCCTTCAGAAATGACGAGCACAGATACAGATATAAATTTGACTATTTAATTATTAATTTTATAAATTATTTTTTATGTTTATATGATTCAGTAATAATTCAGGTTTAACCTACTTAAAAATCTTTACTTTCAAGTATTTCAAGACTTTTTGCATAATTAGCAAGTAAAAACAAACAAAAATTGCATGCATTCTTTAAAAAAGACAGAATTTTCCATTTAACAGTATGTTATAAAAGAATGTGTATATAGTAGTTATGGATGACAATAGAAATTACTGTTTGAATCGTGGTTTTAATTTGATAATAAGAGACAGTTTCTTTTGCTCTAATTAATTGTATTTCACATTATTATAGAATAATTATATCCCTGTTGTATTGTACTTATTTCTTTTTTCATCACAGCAGATTAATAAAGGTGCTGAATTGACGAATGCTCCATTCTATTCTATCTGACAGTGTGACCCCAGTCTCTCCTTCCCTGTGTGGGATGTGCCCCCCCCACCCCACCCCCCCTCACACACACACACACCTCTCGGTTTCCTTTCTCTCTGCCTGCATGGCCACCTTGTCCTTCCCCTCCAGGAGTGTGGGCCCCACCCCGTCACTTGGTGCTGAATTCCTCTGCGGTGGAGCTGCACTGGAGTGAGCCTCTGGAGCCCAATGGCCTTGTGTCCCGGTACCAGCTGCTGCGGGACGGAGCGGCCATCTTCTCCGGCAACGGCGGAATCCACAGCTACATGGACACTGGCCTCCAGCCCAACAGCAGGTCCTGCCTGTCATCCATCTTTAGCGAGCTATTAGTATTTGATTATTGATGATACCTAATCCTTCATGTGCTTTAAAGGATATTTTGACTAAGGGAAAACCTCACTGTTGCTCACAGGGTGATTTAATCAACCTGCAAGGCAGATATTAAGACCCAAATAGGAGTCAATCTTTAAATTAAGGTTTCTATGCAATTCAGTTCCCAACATTATGCGTGTTGGGCAGAAGGGGGCGTGTCCCTCAATGATGTCATGTGTGGTCCGCCCACTAGCTAAGACATTTCTAGAATCCTGTGTCGCTATATATCAGGGTTGTCTGACAGTTTGCTGCAAAGGCTGCCATATCTCTGAGTAGTTTTTTTTTTTGCCTCATTCTGTTAGCACTGGATTGTCTAATTAAAATTATCGTTTGGCCAGGAAATACCATCACCTGACTTTTGCAGGTGTGAGTAATTTGGGTATCGGGCTGCTTTCCAGCCAGCACCTGATTTTTACCCATAAAAGCCAGGTTATTTCCTGTCTGGACACTGACTTTAATTAATCAGCTGAGTGGTGGGATTAAAAAAAAAATTACCAGTGTAACTTTCGCCCCTCATCAGGCATGATTGGACATTCCCCCACCATATATGTCCGCTGAGTTGTATCCTCTGCAATCTGTTGACCACATATGGCTGCTTTGTGTACGTTACTGAGGTTCAGTAATTATTCCATATGCCATTTTGCCAAAAGTACTGCTCTTTGCTGGGGGCTGGCAACAGCACCACAGTATCAAATGTGTATTGAAATTGTAAAGGTATCTAAATCTTAGTTGTTGTATTGCAGAATTTTAATAGCTAAAGGTGTCATACTTCAATGTTTAGGTACAAAGTAATGTTCACATTCAGAAGCCAGTTTCAATATATTTGATGAGTTTTTATTAATTTGTCACTGAAAGCCTTGCTCGCTATGAAATATTTATATTTGTGGTACGAACTTATTCTTCTCTTAGTAAATGTGTCACTAACATACTTGGATTATTAGGATGTTTGTGTTTTTTGTGTTTGTGTGTGTTTCTGTCTATTTCGGCTATCAGATCATATCATAAGCAATCATCTTGTAAAATCATCCTTGTTGACAGAAGTCATTTTACCCGTGAATGATCCTGCAGACTGTGACAGCTTTGTGTACAGCATGTGCTCATTTTGTGATTTATCTCAGCATTTTCCCGGCCTTGTTCAGAATCAATCACTGACTGTGCATTTTCCCGCTCGCGCCCGTGACCCCTCGGCGCCTTCTGCCCCTCGGGTGCCCCCAGAGTCTGGGAATTTTTATTGCAGAAAGTCTGTGTGGAATTCGGAAATAAATGCTGAATAGCCTCACTATAGACAAGCTTATGTCTTATGGGAACAAGAGAGAGGATGATAAAATGCAGACCCTCAGAGGAACGATGTGCACGGATTTAGTTTATTTTGTTTAATTTATTTCTTACCTTATTTACCGCATAATTTTTGTACTTGTATAACAGAAGAGCACATAGCCCTTAACTCAGTCCATGGGGCACATTTCTGAGAAAATATCTGGGCACTTTGGGAATTCAACAAAATTTTCCATTATGAAGAAAAACTTAGTGTTTTTTGACAATATTTCTTAATTAAATATTTACATAACTTTTTACTATAGGCTTTGTTTTGTGGCGCTTTCAGTTTCTGAGAATACCGTGGGAATTTCGGCATAAGGAATTTACGCAGTCTACATGAAGTGTAGAGAAATCAGTTAAAGATCAAAGGTGGTGTTTTGGAATTAAAGGATTGTTCCAGAATCAGGGAATCCAAGGTACGGTTTAAAATGATTTGTCCTCACTCCGTAAAGAACGGCTTGGAGGGTGTTGTTTTGAGACCTGGGAGTTGAGAAGCTGGTTTCATCCTTAAGGACTGAGAGTGTAGAGGCAGGTGGCCTCAACATGGAGGCAGCAGGGAGAGGGCTTCAAAATCGCCCGACGGATGAAGGCCAGGAGGGGCGTTTTGCGGCATGAGTGCAGTCAGTACAGCTGATGGCCTGTCAGTGGGTATCTATGAGGGGGAATGTAGGGTCTGACTGGAACCAAAGGAAGGGGGCTAGATGGGTTACAAATGAGGACAGCTACTTAATAATAGTTACACTGCATTCATTCATTGCATTACCTTATGGATGTGTGTTATAAAATCATCCCTGTTAAGTTTATTTCTTGCTTAAGTTTCATGCTGGTTGACTCATTAATACCTTTCTACCCAGGAAGCAATTTCTTTAAATGCGGGAACCAGCTCGTTAAATATATAGGAGATATCTTCTATATCATTGTTTTGTTTGGGGAACCAGCTAGTTAAAACTTTGTAGTAGTAATTGTAGTATTGATAAAAATAGTAATAGTAACCAACAAATAAACAGTTCCAAGTGAAGTTCCATGGTTGGTCCATGATCAGTTAGGAGGACCAGTGCCCACTTATGGGCTGATAAGCGAATGGCCTGTGGGATTGGGGATGCAAACAGACAGCATGAGAAAGCTGTGAGGTCACAAGTGCGGGGTTTGCAGAGAGGTGACACTGGTAACCAGGCCGGCAACACACCATCAGCTGCTCACCTCTAGGGGGCAGCACAGACACTGGCAGCGCTGTGACGCCCATCGCCCATCCGCAGCCCAGGCCCTTCACTAACCAGCCTTCCCCCATTTTATTTGTACCACATCCCCAAAGAGATCGGGGCGGTGCGGGGGGCAGGGTCTGACGTCTAATTTGCCGTAATTCCACATCACCTGCCAAAAGGAATTCCCTTCCGGGCTTTGCTTTGCCACCTTCCTCGCACCCGTTTGGCTTTGTGCGGGGAATAACAAAGGCAGTCCTCCGGCTCATTACCCGCCCCCCGTATACCGAGAAGGGGGGGTTCAAACCGCTCGCTTACGCCGGTGCTCATTGATTATTTATGACAATGTTGATTAGCTGTCACTTAGCTCACCTCTGTATAAAGTCCCTCTGATGACTGAAATATTAACCTTAATTCCCCAGGGAAGTGCCCCTAATGTAGGGCCTGCTTTGATATTGAACATTTGTGTGTTTTACTTAAATCTTAGATCGGCGCAGGGCACTTTGTGTCACGTGTACCTGCGCCGGTGTGTGCGTCGCATCAGAAACGGCGCCGTCGTCACCCGACTCCTCTTTGATGTGTTTATAATACGCGCAGTGCGTAAATCTTGCAGAGTGACATGTCTGTCTTGTTAATATATTATGGTACAAAAGGAGGACCTGCCACAGTTGCGTAACAGTCTGGGGTTAAATGCATGGCAGCGGCAGATAATGCGTGGGTATTTATGGATATTTACTAGCAAAAATAGAAGCCGATTAGCGTTAAGTGCGGACCACTCGCGCTGCTAATGTGGAAGTTTGCTCGTCAGTCGGACAGCCATTAAAAACTCAAATAAGTATATAACAGACATTACGTATCCAAGTTTAATTCATCAAAAAAGCATTCATGGCAGTCATTTAAATGCTATTAAAGGCGAATCTGTCTTAAATGACTTACAGTTGTTACTAGCAGTAGTATTACTGGAGCCACGTTTGTCACCCGTCATGCCAGTGGTGACAGCAGACATCTCACCTGTCGCAGAATCGTGCTTTTGCTTCAGTGCAGCTCTTTTTCTCGTCAGCCGCAGCAGAGCGGTAGCTTGGCGGGAGCAGTGGGTCTTCGGAAAGGCGTGTGCGACGCTTGACAGCATTCGGGACAAATGCGCGTTACTCCAAAACCGCTTGCTGCCGGCACGTGCTCGTCTCACGTTCTAGATTCGTTTAACTGTTCACTCCTTTTTTTTTTTATCCGTGAGTAGATGTCACTGTATGCTTGTGCATTTCAGCCCTAACCGGTTTGGTTTTTCAAGCGATGTCACGTAGCACGGGCGTAATTTCACCGAATAGTTTATGAATTGCTTTGCATCTTAAGGACAGTGAGCTGTGCTGAGTAAAATGCTGAAGCTTGAATTTCACTGGTTCATCCTCTGTTGTTGCAGGTATTCGTATGAGCTGGAGGCCAGCACAGAGGCAGGAAGCAGCCTCAGTGACACTTATGTCATTCACACTCCCGCGTCATCCCCAGAGAGGATCCCGGCGCCATATAATGTCACCATTAGGGGCCCCCGCTCCGTCTCTGTCGCCTGGGCACCCCCAGGTAATGTTTATACCTAATGCACTAAGCAGACTCTCTATTTAGCAATCAGTCGGGGGTGATTTATTCCCCGTTTGGCTGGAAAGCAGCAGCAAGCGGGTAATTTACGAGCGCCACTGTGTGTAATTTAATGGGAGCCGGACATAGCCGCCACGTCTATGCATCACAGTGCGGCGGCCACGAATTGGCCGGGAGAATCAATTAGCATCTGCGACGTGGGCGGCCGTGTTGCTAACGTTAGCGCCGGCGAAAAGGGATGTGATTGGAAATCCAGACTCGACGCGAAGGAGGCATTAGCCTCTTGTAGCTGCCTCTACTCCGCCCCACCCACTGCGCCTCTCCCTGCCCATCTCCACTTGGGGGAGGTCCACGTTGGCCCACTTCTCCTGGAGACAAGGTAGCCAACCAGAAAACTTGTGGGCAGGGGCGATTCTAGTATTTTTTTCAGCTGGAGGGATATAAAATGGGCCATAATTCATACTGAGGGGCCAACCATATTAGCCAGTAATATGTTTAGAAACAGTGAATGACAGAGGAGGGAGTACTCTGGGGACCAGTCAGCTTTCTGCTTTGGCCAGTGCCTCTGTGGCCCCTCTCCCATACACTCCCCTGCTTTTGGGCACTCATGGCTTTGCCGAGAGGATTCTCTGTTTCCTGCCCTTACCTCTATGTGCCAGCCTGTCCTTCTGGACTTTCCTTGTTCTAGACCCAATAAATAATAAATGTTAGCTAAAGCTTTCCTGGTCCGTTTGCAGTGACCTGATGACATCCCGTTCTCTCATCACCATGCCTCTCTCAGCATCCTTGCACCTTTTGTTTTTCTACATTTCAGATACCTTGTCTGTATCGATTTGTCAGTCATTTTTTTTCCTGTTTTTTTTTTATTATGAAGGGTTAGCCACACTGTTTTCGAATGACCATGTGGGAACCTGGGCTGAGTAAACAGCCCCACATGGCGATCCGACACACAAACAAACAGGTCTTCCCCGTTGTCCCTGGAGTGGTCCAGTACGTGGGGGGAAAGCCAGAATATTCTTTTAGCCTGGAGGTTATACACCCCAAGTCTGCATCTGCATATTATTATTATTTATTTTGAACGTGGTGAATGAATGTCTGATGCACATGCATCATGTTTATGTGTCACTTACTCATTGTGCTTCGCTTTTTGCAGCGGCCGGAAACCTGATAAGTAAATGCAGAATGTGCGGACAGTACTGTGCAAAAGTTCTAGGCAGTCAAATTTGTAAAGCTGTTTGTTTGGGTAGTAAGTGCTCAGAACAACACAATTTAACGTTAGTACTTACTAAGAGTAATACATTAAAATGAACAAGAACTTCTACTCTCCAAAAAGTTACTGACGTCTAGTTGGATGGCTAAATGATCACCGGTTCAGTCAATAAGGTATTAATTAGCCATACGTTGTGTGCTAGAGGAAGTGGCTAGAGTCAAAAATACATAGGTATACTGGATGGTTACTGGGGAGATTTCAGGAGAAGTTTTTAATTTTTTTTAAAGCTGACACACTTTGACAGACATAATATTAGAGATTTACAGCATAATTTTCTTTGACTGCCTCTGACTTTCGCAGAGTATTGTGCATCGCTGTTCCCATGAGCAAGAGATCACAAGCCGGGCTCGTGCATCGTCGATGCCGAGCGCCGGAGTTATTTGAAAAACCTACAAAATTAAACCAGAATCGTACACACTCCGGTAGGCTGGGTTGCCAGATTCGCCAGGGAGCGTGCCGACTCCCCCCTGGTGACGGATGAGACCTGAAGGGGAGTTCTTTTCCGCCCCCTTTGCACCATTATCCCTGATTAGACTCGTCTTCCAGTTGAAAGCATAAAACTCCAAAGTCAGTGATTAGTTGTAAATAATAGAACTTAAGGACGCGCGCGATTGAACTTCCCTGGCAGAGCGGGGGTGATCAAAGCGCCGCGTGCTCCACACCGGGTTTGTGTCGCGCCAAAAGACTACATCTGCTCAGGGAGAAGCAATGAAGGAAGTTGAATAATTTAACTTTTTCATTTGTAAAGATAATCAGTCCATTCTGAATACATCTCGCCTTCATAAATGTTAAATAACCTATCAGCCTGCAGTTGTTGTAAATTATGAAACACGCCAGTGATGGGAATATTAACGACGCGGGGGCCTGTCGCCGTGCGCCGCAGCTGTAAATGCGCGGTGGCAGCTTGTCAGTGCGGCGTGTGTAAGTACCCGCTGCTGAATGACGACGGTGCCATTCAGTGTTAGGAGATGGGCCCCCCCCCGCCAGGCCCCTTCCAGGGCCGAGCCCGGCTTATGGTGGCTTCTCTAATCGGGGGGGAGGAAGGCCACACGGTGGGCACAGGAGGGGGGCCCCACCTGCTATGACCACAATTAGGGGTTGCTCTGCTGTGCAACAGCTGGACCATCCTGTCTCCGTGGCGATGCATACACTTGAATCTGCATAACCTGTTTTTAAGGGTGATTCTTGATAGGAAGAGAACGAAAACTCTGCTAACAGAAGCCTGCTGACAGTGTTTATTTGGATAATTTATATACCATAGCATCTTCAGGGTCACTGTCCGTCCTTTTATTGGTAATGAGATACTCATTACTTGAAGCTCCTGTCGTCTGCCTGCTTACCTGTCGTTTTCTATATTTCTGGGATGCTTCCTTCACAGAGGTTTTCAACGACGGCCTGCGTCTGGAGTATAACATCTTGCTGAATGCGGGCAGCGAGCGGGCAGAGATCCGAGCTGCGGGGCGAAGTCAGGCCCTGGAGCTGGAGGGCCTGGAACCTTTCACAGACTATGAAGTGCGAGTGCAGGCCTGTCAGGCAGGTAGGGGCAGCGGGATCAGGCCGACGGCCGGAACCGGGCAGGGCCCTCTTCAGTGCAGAAACACGTGGCTTTCCTGGCTTTCTGTGAAGTCCTCCTTAAGTTTATTTTTCTTTTTTTACTTTGTTCGGGAGGGTGTGGTGTGGGAGAAAAGGCCCATTTTCAGACATCCGAAGCCCCCCCGGAGGACTTGGACGCCCCAGTCTTGACAGCTATGGGTTCCACTGTCATCGAGGTGCACTGGCGCCCCCCCCACAAGCCCAACGGCATCATTAACAGCTACTACCTACACCGGTAAAACAGATAAACAGATACGTCTCGCCTCATCTTTGCCCTGCTTCTAGCCACTGCCTTTTCCCCCCTTTGCTGACAGCACAGATTATGAATAATTGGATTACTTCTTCTCTGGCTATTAATATCCTGTAAGAAACTGTGCGTCCTTCTCTGTAGCTCCAGATTGGGGAGGGGGGGGGGGGGGGTAGGTGCAGCATCTTCTCCTCCCAAACAGACGGTGAAACATGGGTAGCCCAAGGCAGGCAGAGAGCTCCATATCTCTGCTGAATAAGCTAGCTGCCGCCCAGATCTTCAGGACGTGGGGGTGGGGGGGGTGTTATCACGCTCCTCTGCTCGTGACATGGTCATGTGACATGCGGAATGCCCACGGGGTCGTCCCGTTAACCCAGGCCGTGTTGGAGGCTCGTCGTCAAGCGGACAAAATAATGATGAAAACAAGTGTGTGCTGGAGCTTGTTAATGTGTGACACACACATAGAAATCCCACTTACTTATAGCCAAAGGAGGCGTTCCTAATACAGGGAGGAGACAATTCCAATTTCCTGTTAATTTATGCTGTATAGATATGCAGTGGTGTTTACTTATGATTTTCACAGCAGTAATGTCATGACACCAGATTTAGAGGGCCGGGTGTCTCACGCTGTGATTGGCTCCCCTGGAAGGCCCCACTCTGGCAATCCCACTGATATAGAAATAAGTGTTGATAAGCAGCTGGTAAAACACCTATACAGTAAATCCCTCTGATTGCTCATTTTCCCAGCATCTCGATCACCAGCATGTTTTTACGTTGGGCAGTTTAAAGTATACTGCCATCTACTGGTCAGACAGCAGGCCTGTAAAGGCAGTGCCTTTGTGTCTGGAAGAATAGGTACGGTGAGGAACCATGGCATTAAAATAGCATGCAGCCAGAAGTCACGGGCAACGAATGAAACGATGATGTTGAATTGAATAAGCATTTAATTCTGGAAAACATTTAAGCTCCAGTCAGTGTCAAACATCAGTTTTTGTGTATTTGGAGAGGCAGTTGTATAGTGTGCGGGAGAGCCGCTGAGGAACAGGGCCAGTGTTAGAAGAGCTCCGACGACAGGTGTAAATAGGAGGCGACGCGGGCCTGTAGGCCTTGATTATTCCAGGCACACTGAAACACGATATAAAGAGTAATATGAAAGACAACGGCATAACACCCTGCCGGCACAGAGGCAATAAAGCTTATACAGACGTGACACGAGCATGCTGCTGCTCGAGTCCTCCCTCCCTTCCCCCTGGGCATCTCGATGGCACCAGGCTGTTTATTCACGGCCGGCTCAGGGTGGCGGCCAGGGCCTCCGATTTGCCCGGGGATGCCTGGGACTCGCAAACCGCAGATCTCGTGCTGAGCACGCAGCACCAAGCTCAAGTGCCGCATTTCTTTAAATGCAAACAGCAGGATGAAAACAGACAGCGAAAGGGAATTAGAAGAATGAAGCTGCATTCATTATAATGATGAGAAAAGAGGCACTTTATGAAATCATACCTGCATCCTTTCTTTCGTTCCTGTTTTATTTTTTTCGTCTTGCCCTCGTTGCGCTCACTTCACAAAAGCGGCACGCTTCACAATGCGACAGGAAGTCCGCCGGGATGTCGACGCGTCGACGTTTCTGAGGCAGAAGGGTCGGATTTGCGGCCCGCTCGCTCATTGTGGGTTCATGGGCGACACGACATGGGAAACGCCACTGTGCGTGCTGCGATATCACTGGTTTAAGTTCTTCAGAACGTTGTTAGCATACATGGGGATGCATCCCACGAAGGCTAGCTGCATTTAGTTTAGGATGAATGCGACATTTAGGATAAATGCGACGGAACACGGACAGGAAAATTAAAAGCCTTGGCAGCTCTCACAAGCTCATCTCAGTGTCTTAATCGCTTCCTTTATTTGATTTATTGCTATTGTTGTGTCACAGCTCTGAGGCCATTAATGAGCATTAGCGGTCTGATCTTCACGAAGATTATCTCATTTGATGGAAATCATTCAAAAGCATGAATGCAGCTCAAACTCAGGAACACACAACCTGTTTTAATATAAACACAGATAAATATCTGTACGGAAAGTAACTCTAATTATTTGATTGTATTCTGTTGGTCAGGTTTTAGTTACCCAGACGATCTTTTTGAGAGTTTTTGTAATTCACATAAATGACATAATCACACAGTCTTAACAGGAAAACATGCAGCTTATCTTATCTTATAGATGAGTGTAAAAACAAGGCTGGGTATTCCTGTGCTCATTTGTCCATAGGTTTGATGTTGAACATTACATGTCTTTTTCATTGAAACTATTGAACCTAACTTGATGATATTTACCAGGACCGAAAATGCAATTCTCCACATTGTAGTTGTGTTATTGTATAGCAGCAGTAAGCTGCTACATTTTCTAAAGCTAAATTACCTCTTTGTTAAATGAGAGTCACGTGTTGTGATGTACAATATTCAATGTTAGATGTTTCCTAAGTCAAGACTACAGTAGAGAGCTGATGGCTTCTGCATAAATGCCCTGTTAAAGGTGCTGAAAGCCTCTCCATGAGGACCTTTAAATCTCGCCCTGACAGTGTGAGCTCGGCCTGCTGGATTGCCCACCGTGAAGAAGCTCCGGCCTCGTCCAATGGCGAGCCAGTGTTCATCGCAGGCTGCCATCGCCACCGCACGGGCTAGTTTAGCCGCGCAGCGCGAGGGGCCGCCAGCCCCCGCTGCTCCCCTGTTTATCTTTATTCTAATGCGGGCAGGATTAGGGAGAGGACCACACCCCTGACCACCCCCGCACGGCCAGGAAGGGGAGGCAGGCGGGAGCCACATCGGCGGAGCCCAATGTCATTTCCTGCAGCAGCATGCAGGCCGGCCGGTGGTAATGCGGGGGAATTAGCGGCGCTGGCACCGTGTGGCGCAGCCCGAACCGCCCCGCCTGCCCTAGGCGCTGTGCCGACCTGCATTACTGCAGCCCCCCCTCCCGGCAATTCCACGATAACTCACTCAGCCCCCATCTTAAAATGCCTGTGTGCTTTCACTGTCTTTTTTTAAAAGGCCTTGGACCCGTTTTACAGTGCTTATTAAACGGGCCTTTGCTTTTGGATCATTTGGATCTCAGCATGTTGGCGTCGCAGGAGAGATGCGAGATGGGATGCAATCGCAAGACAATAACCAAGACAATCGCAAGTCTGTTTTCAGTGGTCGGGGCCGGTGTGTGGCTCAGTGGGTTAGCCCTCTGTGTCTGCGACTGGATGGTCACTGGTCTGAATCCTGTCCTCGGCAGAATAGTGAGGTGTTCCTTGGGCGCCTTGAGAAAGGCATGCAATGCTGCAGGGTTGCTGGATATATGACTGACCCTACACTTGCACCTAAGCTTTATTCCCAAGAGCCTGGACCAGCAACATACCAGAGCACATGCATTAATTCGTTGGTGTGAGTGGTCACTCCTTGTGGGCTCTTCCCCCTAACAAAATATCTTAGCATAAAGCGAAAAGAGGAAGGAAGGTGCCAACCTTTGGCACCTCCTGCCGAGCCTGTAAACATCTCGCGGAGGCTGTGGAGGGTTTCGCGTATGCAGAAAGACCGGGCTGCCGTCCTTGCGAGGAGAGGGCGGGAGTGGATGTGGCCGGGAGCCACAGGTCAGGCGGAGGTACCGGTGCAGGGAGACGTAGCAGAGCAGCTGGTACTGCAGGACCGCACAGTCCATCACCTCCCTGCTGAACCCTGACACCTCCTCTCCCGGAGGTGGGCCAGCTTTCGGGCAAGCCTTCAGAGGGGGAGTCACAGTGGCGGGCTGGCCGAGCGCTGCTGGCGCACTGCAATACAGAATAGCAAGGGCGTGAGTCAGATCATATAGGCGTTTGCAGGGAAGCAGCACAGCCCCCATCCTCACCGTCTCAGTATCTGTCTGACCTCTGTAGTCTGCAGTCGCTTTGGCCCAACAAAGACCAAAGGTGCAAATATCCTACCCTTTGCTTTCTAATTCCTTAGGGGAAGGGGGCCCTCCCCTTAGGTCCACGTTGGATTGCACAGCTGATGTGTATTCACTTAGCCTCTCCTCCAACATGCTTCCTCGTTAGCCAGAGCCCGGGCAGGAGGGGTTATGTCACCATCACCCGCCAGCTGCTCCCGTCCCCACGTGCGCTCGCCGTACCTCTGTGTGCAGACAGCCAGCCCATGCGCCGTGTGCGGGCAGGAGAGCGCTAATAGGGGCCCCATGCCGAATGCGCACACCCTGACAAGATCGTACCTGTTTCCAGGCCGTAAGGTGGCCTCATAAACAGCCTGTGAACACTGGTTAAAATCATCTTACTCTGAGTGTCTGTCCATAGGTAGGAAACTGAAAGCGTGACATCACTGCTGAGGTTTTTAACAAAGTCTGTACACAATATTGCCCAACAAAACGCTGTCTAGAAGCCTTAATTGGCACTCTTAGGCTCTGTTTTATCCTGTGACAAAATATTGTAGTTCAACTACACCCGGTTTTGAAGAAAACCGTGCGTGAAAATTAGAGTAATTACAAAATTCACACTAAAACCAAGGCATGACAGTCCTTTTCTCAGTTTGCTGTCTGTGAGGTTACTTTCTTTCCCCTTGTGTTGCTGTATATTTATGGTCTGCTGAATAGAGAAGTTTACAAACAGACAGGTTTACAGTTTGTGTGCCCTTTCTAATGATTAATCGCTTGATTAACTCTCCAGGAGGCCTGTCGGCACACAGGAAGAGCTGCTGGTCTTTATCTGGTCAGAGGGCCCTCTGCAGTTCATAGATGCCTCTGAGATCCTGCGGCCTTTCTGCGAGTATGAGTACCGCCTGAAAGCCTTCAACTCCCTAGGCTCCACCCAAAGTGGGTGGAGCCCTGTTCACACCATAGAGGCAGGGCCAGAAGGCATGGCCCCGCCCATCGTCAAGCCCACAGGCGCCTACTCGGTTCGACTCAGCTGGACTCCACCGCTGCTCCCAAACGGCGTCATCACGGCGTACAGGGTGATCTACCAGAAGCAGCAGGACGACCCTACGTTGAATGCCACCTCCGTGACCGCTCTCACTGTGCTGGTAAGACTTAATAAAACAGAAGGATGACTTGATGCTTTAGGTGCCATTTACACAAGTACAGTCATGCTCTCCTTGGAAACACGTGTACATACAGGTGAGAGCAAAGCTTGGGGCTGGGCACAGGGTCAGCCATTTATCTGGCTCCCCTGGACCTTTTTTGGGGGTGGACAAGGGTTAAGGGCCTTACTCAAGGGTTTAAAGAGATGTGAATATCTGCCGAGGGCAGGATACAAAACAGACCTTTCGATCACAGGTTCACTCCACAGCCACAACATCTCTTCCAGAGATATTTTGATAGGGATGGATATTTTCAAAGAGAACAAACCAAAAATAAGTTAAATTCATTGCCTACCTTACGGATTGATGCTGCCAGCACAGCCACTTCCGGTAATGCAGTTTTCCCAAAGTCGCCCCCGTGACAGACTCGCCTCATCTCACTTGAGAAGGACAGGGAGAGACATGCCCCGTGCTGCAGAGGGACCCTGGCGCTGTGTCTCGGCGTCGTGCGGGAGCCACATTTGTTTGGGCTGCGCCCGCAGAGCTAGTGCCATCTGTTCGTTGGGGACAAGCCCGCGGGCTGCCGCGCGGACCGCCTGGGGCCGGGTCCTTCAGGGCCTGCAACCAGAGGCTCCTCTTCCAAACCCCCCCCACCGCCGCACCTGTCAGACAGCCTCAAATCCGAGCTGGCAGCTCGGTAAACAATCTGACGCCGTACACCTCGGGGGGAGAGCACTGAACACCCCTCCCCAAAAGGCTTCCTTTCTGTGGCACGTCTGAAGGCGTCCGTGCGCGGTCAGAAAGTATCAGCGTGATGGAGGAGTTACAGCGAGCAGGACAGCCCGCTCGGGCGAATCATCCAGCCGGAGAGGCGTGTTTTTTATCCCGTGATGGGGCCGTGTTCCTGAGGCGTCAGCAGGTGTGCCGCACATACGTGTCTGTTTTTTTTGTTGACGTGTGGGCTTATTTAATCAGAGGTATGGGGGCCCGTGTGGACTCAGCATGTCCTAGAGCTCAGACTAACTTTTGATGCCCTGGAACGTAACTGGCTTTGCTGCATCACAGGGTGGTCAGGTTAAAGTTGGCCCACTGAGCAGTCAGTACTTGAGGAGAAGAGGAAGAGTGGTACTGTATTTATCCTGGTGAGGAATTTAGGTCGTTTTCACATGCCCCATCTTTCTCTCAGGGAGAGACACAGTCAGATGCAGGGATCATTCAGCATCCAGTATACCTGGGGCAGTTTGGGTTAAGGGCCTTGCTTAACAGCTCAGTGGTAATGGATGCTCTGCAGCTACGTGATTCAGACCCACAACCTTCTAGTCATGGTCACAGATCCCTAATCCAATGAGCTACAGTTACATTTATTCAGGGGTGCGATCAGTAATATGATGGCATATCCCTCAGCCAATGCTAGCCTTCCCACATAGCACTCTGTTGCCTGCACTGTTGGTGAGTTTCTGAAATGCCCAGAAAGGAAGTATAGAAGCGTAGAAATTAGGTCAAGCACATTGAGCTACCTGGTGTGTGGTGACAGTGTTAAATGTTCAGCAGTATTAACCAAACACACACAAGCACAGTCATCACTTAGATCGTGTTACTTCCTCTGTTGAAGAACAGTCTTTTTACCCCCTACCTACCATACCTAGGTCACATAACTGGCTCAACACACCTGACACACTATTTGTGTTTGCTGCATATGTTTTGGGGAACATTCTTCAGAGTATCACATAAGTGCAATTATTGATTTGTAACCTACCATGTTCACTGCAGTCATTATCCAAACTAGTCCCCACAAAGGTAGTTACAGTTGTACACCCGGCACAGAAACAATCCCATACCAGGTAATTGCGGGCCTTTGTTAGAAGCCAACAGTCCCCCACAAATCGTGTCCAGTGTGATCAGATTCATTTGCTTCCCCTGGACAACTGACCGCTCGCGTGCCCCGCCATAACCTAATAAACAGAATGGAAATAGCATTAGTGCAAGAGGTGAGGGCAGATTATTGGCAGGCGAACAGTTTATTGAAGTTCAAAGCCCATTAACATTGATGGAGCAATCATTTGTACTTCAGAGCAATTACACTGATGGACACTGAATGGTCCTCCCATGGGCTCTAGCTGCACTCAGATAGTGTAATATGCCTTTATAAAAACAAATCATGGTGTTAATATTTAAGCTGATTCGCAGCTTTTTGGAAAGCTAAGGGGTCAAAAATGTAGCTCCAGTACGATAAAACTTGATAAAACAAAACAAAAAAAAAATTTGACTGTAAAAACTAGTAAGTGAGTAAGTAAGATTTATTTATAGTGCACTTTTCCCAGACAGAAGTCTCAAAGTGCTGAACAACATAAGTATGCTAAAAAAAGTGCAAACAACCAAAAGCAGAGGACAGAGAAAAAACATAAATAAATTAAATAAGTAAATAAAAATAAAAGAAAAACTAAAATGATCATGGGCAAAACACAGAAAGCAGATAGGAATATAGCAGACATGACATGGGAAAAAGTAAAATAAAATAAATAAAAAATACATTACAAACAACTACAAAAGGCTAGTGTTGCTTCTCAGAATTTTGTTAGGTATGACGGTTTATGAACAGTAATATATGACTAAGTTAGCTAATTAAATGGCCCCCAGTGTATCCCCCAGTGCTTCCCAGATTAATATAACAATGAAGGAATACAAATCTCCTTTTCTAATGAAATGTTGTGCCGGAAATCTGATTCGGCTAAACATTTCACTGAAAGCAGATATTAAGGTTATGTGGAATTAGGGTACAATAATGTCCTAAGTAGTGATGCACCCGGTGCGGTAGGGGACGGCGACACCCGGGTTTGCCTGCTGGTGACCCACACCAGTGGTCCGCGCCACGGTATTGATGCTCCTCTACTTGTCTGGCAGGCCATAACTTTCTTCTGACCTTTGAGTTTGTCAGCCACAATTTATACTCAATGTAAATCGCGACCTTTAACCCGCCTCATTTATATTTAAGTGCCAGACAGTGATCGCACTCATTCATCAGCCGGCCTCACCTAAGCTCGAGCGGGAAGGTAGGCTTTACCTGCACCACTTTTATGGGAGCGCTTCTTCCCTAGCTAAACGTCCCCGCTTACTGCATTTTACTGTGTAGTTTAAGTCATTATTTGGATACAGTATCTGTAGGATTTAATCGTCATGCTCAGCACCGTTTAATTAATCACAACCTCGGCTTTACTCTCTCATTGTTAAAGGTAATTACAGGGTCAGCCCCCCGGGCCCCCCAGGAGTGAATAATTCCAGACTACAGCATACAATGATCCCACACAGAATCGCATGCAGTGTGTGGCTATTGAGAACACAATATGATAGGTGATTCTAGACCCTATTCACGGGGGCTTCAGCCAACCAATTTATTGTCTCAGCCCCCCTGAAAAAATATTTTACTGTATACATTTCTTTAGCGATTTCTCTAGCGATGTTTGTACACATTTCGTTCATTTGTTAATTTGTAGTTGGAGACCCCCCCCCCCCCACTAGCAACACTCCCCTCAACTAATTTTTATCATCAGGGCCCCCAGGAGTGTGGCATCCCGTATTTCTTCAGATTGAAAGTTGCAACCCTACTGGAGGCTGAGCCCTCCTAAGAGTCAGTTCCTGCACAATGTCATTGTTCAGTTTTTTTCTTTCTAATTCTAATGTTGTAAATAACATTATTAATTATAACATTAACTTAACACATAACATTTAATAATTAGGTAATATAAACATGACTCTTTTTAAAAGTGACACTTCAGTATTCAAAATTCTTCTGTTTCTATAACTAAGTTATGTTATGTACATTATGTGCACAATCCATAGCAGCCTTGTCTGAATACAGCATTAAGTAGGTGCCATGTACTTTTACAGTTTTTTGAGGTCTTGGCTGATCACAGCACTTTTTTGAGATTACTCCTATAGCCAGCAATCATAATTGCAATGTTCAGTGCATTAACAGATACTTTCATTAAACCCTAAATTCAGCACAATGTTGAGAGTCTATCCAATAAATAACATGAGAAAATTCAACAGCAAATATTGTCGACCTTTGCTAAAAACTGAAATTGCCAATATTTTAATCTGATTACCTTTTGTCATTAGATGCATTTAACATATTTCTTTTGCTTACAATTAACTTCACACAGGTTACTTATTGGAATATCTGTGATGAACTTGACATTTTCTGCCATTTTTCAATACATAATTTAATACAGATAGAATTTGGGAAAACTGTTTCTGCTTTGAAGTAAAGTTTAACTATATTCAAATAAAGTTATCACACTCTCTCAATCCAAAATATCTGTAGCTAGCCCTATCTGTTTGAATTGTCCAGTTGCAGTGTTATTATGTAAATGTAAAAGGTAGTCGTCGACAACCGGGGCTGACATTGTACATTAATGAAAGTTCGCTAGCATTCATTAGATGTTTCTCATACCAGGTATCATAAGTTTCGGATCTGTAGGGTGTTCGAGGGCCAAAGCGAACCAAAGAGAAGGTTCCTGTGAGCAATCGCTGCTGTCCCCCCCTGAGCCAGAGATGGATGTACAGCAACAGAGAAATTAATTATTTGGGATGCAATTAATGAACGTCATCACAGACAGTCTTTTATCAGCTCCTCCTTTCTTATGGAATAATTTACAGTTGCGGCTGGCTTCCCTTGGCAGTCCTCTCACAGTCTTGACCTCTAGAAGTCGCGCTGGAAGAGAATGCATGAGAACGCGTGCTTCGCTGTTAATCAGACAGTAATTAATTTTCCTTACATCTTTGGGCCATCTGAATTATAACCCTGACCCAGTAACATCTATGGGAGATTTATTATTTTTTTCCTTTTATTATTTTTGTACTGATTTTTCATAAAAAAAAATAATCAATTTTTATATATTTTTTTTTGTATGTTTTTGTTTTATTTTGGCCAATGGTGGTATTTGGAATGATGAAAACTAAATTACAAATACCCCTCAGATAACTGGATAAAAATATTTTTATGTAGAAGACCACAATGTATTTCCAAACAAAACATCACCGGTATCTGTCAGCTGTCAGGCTTTTTGTACTATCTCACCAATCTTAGACCATCTTACTAAATGTAAATATGTCAAAAAAAATTATGATTATATTATTAATATGCTATGTCTTCTGAGGAATTAAAACTTTTTTTTTTGTTTAAAGACTAGCAATTTCTCTATGAAAAAGGACATTATTTGCAGTGTGTTAACAGAAACTTTAACCTCAGTTTGAAGATACTAATCTTGATCATGCCCCCCTGGGGAATCTAAGTATAAGTTTAAAGATTGTACTTTCTTTGCCCCTGTACCAAGGTGTACCTTATACCTTTCAGGTCCATGACATAGCTAACATTTACCCATGACGAGATTGTCATGCGGTGGTGGTGGTTTCCTTCCGGCCACACCCGTCCATCCCATAGGATCATTCTGGAGCTTGCTTTGTGCTGTTTGTGCCGTATCGACTTCGCTGTGGCCAACTGTTGAGTGACTGCTGGTTTGTTCTTCCTGTTTTTTCTCTTGGGGCAACGAGAATAAAGGCACAGGTTCTGTTACAGAGAACCAAGACATTGAAGCATTTCTCAGCTGTACTAAGCCCCACAGGGTGTTCTGTTGGGTCATCCAGTCTTCACCCCTGTTATACGCAATATTTTTTGTTATATACTATTCATATATTTTATTATTTATCTTTTACAAGAATGTGTAGAGGGTAACAAAGCCTAGGATACTTTGTATAAATCAAATCACTTTATTTGTCACGTCATTTGAAATACAGATGAGTGACAGACCTGCGCACAAGTTCACGACAGCAATGGTGAAGTAGTGCAAATAGGAATGACTGTAAAAGGTAGCAATAATAATGTGTTTGTGTGAGCTGTGTTCCTTTGGCATGACCGTCGCGGTCGTGCCTCCTGCGGGTTTTACGGCGCTGTTCCATGCTGTGCGCTACACCACCAGCACCCTGCACTCGAGGCATGCTTTCGAAATAGAAGCTGCCCCCCACGGCAGATGGCATGACATTCAGCCGCACTCATCAGTAATGTTGGGTAACGTGGCGTTCGGAGCGGCCCACCGCACTGCCGGGCCCGGCCCGGCTCGCCTCGACCCAGGCCCCGTTCTGGCCAGCTATTGATCCCTGGCCGAGCTGGGAGCCGCGCTCGGTGCCAGCGGTGGTGATTAATGGGGGTGTCGTGCCGACTGGACTGAATGAGGGTATGGAGCTCCGGCAGCCGGTGTCGCTCATTGTAGGCCCGGGCCGAGCTCCACGCCTGCCACCCCTCTCCTCTTCATTGCCGAGTGTTTACCAGATCTACATACAGAATTAATCGGGCCCAGTTTGATTCTATGAGGAGCTGAGTTCTGTGAGTGCTGGTGTATTTCTTTTTTTTTTTTTTAAACGCCCCCCCTCCCTCTCCCCCTCGCCTCCCCCGGCTGATCTTTCCAGATGCTGCGCAGCGGCCCAGCGAGGATGCAGCGCTGGGAGATGTATTAATACATCCTATTGATTAGATCAGGACCCCTGACAGTCATTTGCCGAGATACCATCTGGACGCCGTTCTGACGCCTTCACCGAAACAGGACGTGACACCTTATTAATCTCAACTCTCGCACTATAGACAGTTTGCCTTTTCCTGCAGAACCGGGGCCCTGTCAGAGCGCCGGAGAGGCAGGAGGACCTGAAGGGTGCAAGAAATTAAGGTTATTACACAAATTGAGCCATATGGTCCAAATATTTCAGCGCTGAAATTTACTAGGCAATAAAAATTGCTCCTGCCTTCCTAATGGTGTAAATTACAGTTTAACCACTGCTCTAATGATGTCCTTCTGCCGCCTGTAACCACTCTAACATGAAGGACATTGTTTAAAAAATATCCAGGAAAAAAAAGAGAGGGAGAGAGACAGGGATGCTGGCTGCGTGTTTACAATCTGTTAGTTTATCATTAAGAACACAGTGAGGACTGCCGCAGCAGAATGGTGGATCGCTGGACCATGGACGCCATGGAAACATCTGAAGAATCATGGTAAAAGAGCAGAATTGCGGACAGGTACTAGGCCTGGCCATTTTAAATGAAACGGTCGGTAATAACCCTTTTTATTATGGGATGGCACAGCTGTCGGAGGGGCTCCACTCTGTGGGTTAAATCACAGGGTCGGCCCAAATGGGCTTCAGTGTGTCGTTGGAGCATCTCAGCTGGGGCTTAGGAACCGTGTGGACTGGACATGTGCCCCATATTTGATTTGGCCTTATTTGTCCCATCAAAAAATGGACCTTTCCATTTAAATTATTAAGCTGTGTCCCTCGCAGTATCAAACTCCCTCCAATAGCCTTGCATCTTGCCGATTGTGGCATATAATTCCCTTAAAACATATGGTTTCAGTCGCACATCGCGCAAGAAATCAGTTCTGTGCCTTTGGGATGGCAGTCCTAGTCACTACCGCAATAGATATCCATCTTGTCCTCCTCCTGGTCCCCACAGCACTCCGAGAAGCCTGTGCTTTAGGATGGCACTGGTGAAGTGGGGGCATTGGACAAAATTACATGCTTCTTTATCTAAGTAGATGTAAATAATGGCAGTAGACGTGAAGTTAACAGCTCAGAGAGAACGCTGTCTGCTGCACTGAAGGCAGTTGCGCACTTGTGCCACATATTGCGAGAAAATGCCTTTTCACCATTTTTAAGAGCAGTAATCAGAAATGTGTAAATCAGTGCAGAGGCACTTCCCTGGGATAAATCACATACCATCACTGTAAGCCGCTGAGTCCTTTTCAGGTGTTTAGTTCCCTAATGTTTATAGTTGTGTTCCTCCTCTTCCTCTTGACGGTGAAGAGGCACTTCCTGATTCGAGAGCAAAGCAAAAGACAATTATTTGCCCTTGGACTCAGTGGCTGGTTAGATGAGCCCCTGTGTGCTTCCTGTGAGGGTTCAGAGGCGTGGGTCCATTAGGCTGTGAGTCTTCATCAAGGCAGAGAGCGTGTAGCCACTCCAAGCACCGGGTGCAGAAGCAGCCGGACCAGCCCCCTGGCCTCTGATTCAAGGGCCCTTTATGTGATTGAAGTTCTGCCTCGTCGGGGCGTATGGGTAAACAGCACATAATTAACGTAGAAAACAGTTTATAGATTTGCTCGCCTGTGTGGTTCCTCTGAAGAAAAAAGAAAAAGGTGCAGTGTGATTTCAGTGTGCTTGCCAAATAACGGAGCTTTCCATGGTGCTGAAAGGGTCTGAAAGAAAAGAAAATTCAGATATGCAGCTATCATTACAAATTATATTGTTAGTCTCTCATCTCCTATAGCGAAGGTGTGAATCCAGTCCATGAGTATCAGTGTAGTGCCTTTTTCTTTAATAGACGAAGACTAATTGTGTCACTGAAAGAAAGATTGGCTAAATGTTTTATTAGGGTCAACCCTGTGGTAAAATGGGTGAGTTGCATTATGGGATTTTAAGGCGAGCAACCCTGCGCCACAGCAAGGTCACGTTGGCATTGGTCCATGGCCACATTGGCCATCGCTCTCTGTGTGGGGAAAGTGCTTGCTGAGAGAATTAAGCAGCCCTGCTGCTATCCTCAGCCCCTCCCACCTGTCCTGCGCCCCTGAGCCACCAGACAAAACAATCATGGCTGCCAGTGTGAGACAGGCATGTCCGAGCGCGGCCTCTCAGCATCCAGCTCTCTCCCTCCGTGGCGACCCTGTAGCATCAGCACCTCTTCCTGGCACATGGCAGGATCCAGGCTCATGCATGGATTCCCATTACCTCTCCATTACCTCCACATTCTGCCGTCGTTGAGCTTTCTCGCCCTTTATTTATATTTTCTGGGGCAGTGGGAGCTGCACCCTCTGACCAAAAATTAATTTACTTTCACCGCTTCCTTTTAAACTGAAGTCACTCGATTTGGGGGATACCCGCACAGTTCCTGCATAGAGTTTTACTGAACTCCCTCAGGGAACCATGCAAATGTGCACAGTATTTCTGCTTTTCAGAATTTGACATTTTCCTTAAATATTTAACTTATTTTCTTTTTTATTCATTCTATATAATTGGAGGATGCTAGAGTCACCTATGACTAGGGAGCTGTAATAACTGAAATTGTATTAATTACACCGTAATTAACATAGAATTTCAAACAGACTTACAAACCGGCTGCTCCTTTAGTGTATAAGAAAAATCAAATGAAACAAGGTGGAATCCATACCCCCCCCAACCAAAGATAAGAGAGTCTGACCCAGAATGAAATCACTATGGCTTTGCTGGTTTGTTCCTGGTATGTTAAATGAGTCAGTCGTGCACCTTTGAAGGGTCAGGAATCTCTTCTTTAAACTAATCAGCATAATTGCTGTGACAAATACACATGGTTATTCTTAATTAAAATCATCCTCTGGCCCGATACGCTCCCAATGCTGTCTGCTAAAATAACATATATACAAAGACTTGATGAAGCAAGGCTGACCAGCATTCACCGTTAAAAAAAAAAAAATCATAAGAAAGGTTGAAAGGTTCTTTTTTTTTCCTCCAAACAAATTAGGTGTTCCTGAGAGCTGACATGTGAATATACCACAGTACCTCTCGGATCATTTTAACATTTCCTTTAGTATGTTAATTTAAAAGCCTTCACTTGCAGTCACTGGTGATACAGCATGTCTGAGTCTCTACAGAAATGTTTACATTTGGAAACAACTGAAAGAAGATCTTACTTAGCTTCTGTGAAATTACACCCTATTGATTTAGTCTGGAACAGCCCCTGTACCGTGTCCAGGTATAGAATAGCTAGATATGAGCCATTTTCGAGTCTCTGTCCTAAAAAGGATGCTTTCTCCATTTCCACTGTTCAGTCTTGGCAGCTTAATTTAGCTCCATCACTTTTCAGCCCTCTGCCAAAATTTTGCTTGGATTAGACCTCATGTACAGAAAAGCAAACACCACTGTTCAAGTATGGTCACGTTATTTATGCTCAGGACTGTTGTGCTTTTCTGACTTACGACTGGGGGAAAAAACCTGAATTGCTAATATCCTCAAATTGCTCATTAACAGAAACTTTCACATATTCTCATATACAACATATCTGGCTTTTTTTTCCTTATTTTGTCTGGCAGTGCTGCCTGTATGTTTTAATTTAATTATAAAAGATATTCCACTAATGAAAACTTAAACACTTCCACTTTTAGTGCTCTAAGCCATAAACATTTATTTAGAAATCTATAACAAAATCAATTCTCTTAGTCGTTTTTTAATGGCCGTCTTGAGTGGCTTGGGCGAGTGAGCGGGGCTTGTTAATGGCTAGGTATCCATGTTTAGTAAAGTGTTTGATAGCATTGCCATCTAGGGGCAGGAAACACGTCTCTGTGCTGAAATAAAGCAGAATGAAACAGCTGTTGCCATTGACGATCTGCATATGTTTTATGTTTTATAGTCCACATCCTTTCCATATTTCACAGCGTGAAAGATACCTTTAAATGTCCCAGTGCTTCCTACACTGTAATGGATTTGGTGCCTAATCTGTCGGGAAAAGATTATTGTTTGTGGCCGAGCTTATGCCGCTGTTTTTTGGCACTCGGTAAGTGGGTGCATGTGCAAGAGAACTGTACCCCACCCCACTTTTCAGGGGGGAATTATTAATCTTGTTTGCCGTTTTAAAAACACACAGGCAAAAAAAATGACCATAAAAATGTTATCGGGGTTGTATTTTGCCAGCTTTGTTCTCTGTGATCTTAAGAGCTGTCCCACATTATGCAAATTCTGCCCGCGTGGCCGGGGATTGTGGGTCGGCTAACTACTGTAAAGTAGCCCTATTAATCCACCCCGAACAGGAGGCGCAGGGCACGGCCTGCATCTTCCCAGAGAGACTTGTTCTGCCGCTAATCAATTTGAAAATTGACAGTGCCGTTTTACATGGAAGCCATGGAGCCTGTGTCATTATGCACTTGGGTTCTGCTGGAATGGGTATGCATGCGTATGATACGGGCGCGTCCAGAATCACTGCGAAAATGCCCCCCTCTGTGCATCCTATAAACCCGTGCTGCTCTCATTTCAAAGTTTTATTTAGTTTTCATCCCTTTTGTTTGGTTTATGCTTTTAAGCTTTGTGGCTTTACATGCATTTGGACACAAAGCATTAAAAAGTGTATCACAGTTTTGTGGGGCTTTCTACAGCTGTGATGCATTTATTATTTATTTTTAGTGGTTATTTAGCTGCACAGTGCATGAGTGCACACAAGTCAGGCCTCCATTTTCCTTCTCATGCAGGGTAGCGAGCTGGAGGCCCACGTGTTTGGCTTGGACCCCTACACCAGCTACAGTGTGCGCGTGGGGGCTGTAAACAGTGCTGGAAGTGGCTTCAGCCCCTGGGTGGCGACGCGGACCCTGGAGGCTTCGCCTGGCGGCCTGGCTAGCTTAACCGCGGAGCAGCGCGAGGACGGGCGTGCCCTGCTGCTACGCTGGGCCCAGCCAAGCTCACCCAATGGGGTGATCAAGGTGCATCTACAGTAGTCTGGGTTGACCTCAAGTCGTGTGGTCAGATACACACCCCCTTAATTAAGGAACACACACATAAGAATGATGTAATACACAAACCCCCTTAATTAAAGGACACACACATAAGAATGGTGTACTATACAGACCCCCTTAACTAACGGAAACACACAGGAGAATGACATAATATACAGACCACCTTTATTAATGGAAGAGCACAGAAGAATTATGTAATAAACAGGCCCCATTACCACATGTGCACAGTAGAATGGCATAATATACAGACCACCTTAATTTTAACAGGAGCGCACAGGAGATTGAGGCAATATACAGACAGACCTCCTTAATTAATAGAAGCACATAGGAGAATGATGTAAAATGCAGACCTCCTCAATTTAACGGATGTGCACAGGAGAATGATGTAATGTACAGACCCTCTGAATTAATGGAGGCATACAGTACAACACACAGAGCCCCTCACCCGTGTCAACATGGATATTACTACATGGGAGAGGAAACAGCAGGAGACAAGCCCATATATACATTTTGGCAGCATCTTTTTCAAAGAAAATATTAAATCCGGATTCGACTATCCAATGAAAAGTGTGTTTTGTTCAGAAATTAGCCAGTTAATAACTTTGACACCTAGCTGACACATTTCTCATATAATTGCAGCATAAATTGTTTTTTCTTTAATACTGCATTGGACCTTATTATTTTAGCATTATTTTATTGTAATTCCAACCTAGTGCATACTGGATAAATGAAATAAGATCAAAAGTATAAGAGGCACTTTATAATGTTTGCATAATCCTACACTAGTGCCAAATCTGTAACCCAGCGATATTTTTAAGTACTTTTACCTGCATTGGTGACTGGCACTCTTTATGAACTCTTTTATGAACTCTTTATAAACAAAACTATTTGATGCCCTTAAAGTACTTAGTTGTATTTTATCCTGCCTAATGTTTCCTACCTACAGATGTATAACATCTACAGCGAGGGCGGTCTGGAGTTCAGTGGTCTGTCTCGGCAGTTCCTCTTCCGTCGCCTGCAACCCCACATGCTCTACACCCTGGTGCTCGAGGCCTGCACGGAGGCCGGCTGCTCCAGAACAGCCCCACGGCCCTTCACCACCGCGGAGGCCCTGCCCTCCTCCCAGCCCCCTCCCATCTCCCAGTGGGTGGGGTCAAACAGCGTCGAGCTGAGCTGGTCTCCCCCAGCTCAGCCAAATGGCAAGATCTCCCAGTACCAGGTTATGGGCCTTAGGTGGACAGCTGGGGAAGACACCCCTGGGAGTGTCCTGTTCACGGAGAATGATACCCACGCCGACACTTTCTCCCACAATGTTACCGGTCTGCAACCCTGGACGACGTACAAGTTCTGGGTGCGGGTGAGGAATGGGGCTGGCCATCTCGATAGCCCCCATGTGACAGTGCAGACCAAACAAGCCCCCCCAGAAGGTATCGCAGCACCCACTGTGACTCACCTGGAGGGAAACCCAAATGCGGTGGTTGTGTCATGGATGCCCCCCAGAGAGACCAATGGGATCCTCTTATCCTACCGGATCCAGAGAGACAATTCCAGCTTCCTCTTCAGCTTCGACTCCAGCGTCCTGAACTACACAGATGAGGATCTGACGGCGTACACCATGTACAGCTATGCTGTGACTGCCTGTACTGCGGTAGGCTGTGTTACAAGCCCTGCAACGAAGATCAGAACACTAGAGGCACCCCCTGCTGAGGTAGAACCCCCGGTAGTGACTAACATCTCCTCACAACACCTCAATGCTTCTTGGACCAGACCACCGATCCACAATGGCGAGATCACACATTACTCCCTGGAGTTAGATGGCGTGGAGGTCTACAGAGGGAAGAAGCTGCATGCATTGGCCTCGGGCCTTCAGCCCTACACAATCTACCTGCTAGTCCTCATCGCCTGCACAAACGGCGGCTGCACATCCAGCTCACCGCTAGCAGTCCGTACGGGAGAGGCCCCTCCCGGTGGCATGCGCACACCGGTCCTGAGGGTCACAGGCTCCGAGTCAGTGGAGGTCTCCTGGGGAGAACCTGAGCACCCAAATGGGGTCATCTCCGGTTATGAGCTCAGAAGGGACGGTCTGCTTATATACGTGGGCATGGAAACTCGCTTCCACGACTTCACCCTGTTGCCTGATGTGGAGTATGGCTATACCGTGACTGCCAAAAACAGTCAGGGGAGCATCAACAGCTCACTCGCCACTGCCAAGACCAACCCATCCGCACCGTCCGGCATCGTGCCCCCGACTCTGCAGCCGTCCAGTTCAACTGATATCCTCGTGGTCTGGGACCCCCCCATCCGAGCCAATGGGAACATCGTCAAATACACCATCTACTGTCGGGACCCCACTGAGTCCCGCCTCAAAAGCTTGGTCTTCTCTTCGGACCACAGTGCCTTCCTTAGTCGATCTGTTCTGCTCTCAGACCTGAAGCCATATTACAGGTAAGTCTTGTTCCCTTTACCCTAGGCCGCTGTTACATTTGAAAGGCGGTTGACGTCGTTACAAGAATTCAATCACAGTCTCAAGCATCTCCTTGCTGTTTAATTAAAAACAAAGGGATTTTCCTGGGAACGGACAGTGCTACACCCAGAGCTGTGGCGCTGAGCACACTGGCTTGAAGCAGAGGTGGCCTTCACGGGAGGACGTGGTACAGGATGAAGCGATGTCCTTGTTCTCCGCAATGACATTAGCGGGAGAAAGCAGCATCTCCCCAAAGAAAGTGCTAATGATGTCCCCAGTGCTGTGCCCTTTCTGTAGAGAGAGAGAGCGGGTGACCCAGAGGAAGAGCCACAACCTTGAGGCTCTGGTCATGTTTCCATCTCCTGACCCAGACAAAGACAGGGGACCATTCAAATGAACGATGATTAAAGGCCCTCGCTGTGTACATATGTTGAACCGAAATACAGATAAGCGGCGGATAATAATAGCTCATCAGTGTTATCACTGGCTCATCGACGACCTCAGCCAAATGACCTTCCTCCCCATTCTACTCTGTGCCTCTCCTCTCCCTCTGGAAGACCCGACCTGAAGAAAGAAGCTCGCCTCTCTGCCCCGAGTCGGTACCGGGGGCTGTATCGGAAAACACTTTTGATGCAGCCTTTATTTAAAGTGTGTTTTGGAAGCTGCCACGTTCATTTACAGGATCGTCTTTGAGGCGTTCCACTCAGCGGCAGTTGGGAAAGATGGTAAACACTTTGGACAGCCTTTATGAATGGAACGTTGCGGATGTCGTTCCTTCTTACAACACAGCGTCTTCAGAAATGACTACTCTAGAATGGTTATCTGTAGGATGTGACCTGGCTCAGGCAGCATTGTCGTGGCCACACACCTCATGGGTTTGCTGTTCAAATTAATCAAATTCAGAGCTGGCATGCTCACCCATTGCTCAGGAGGTTCCTCCATGCACCCTAGGATTCACCCACAATCCAATGACATCTGCTTCAGGCCAGTTGGTTTGAGGGCCCAACTATGAACTTATGCTCAGAATGTCCCTCCAGGCTGTGCCCCTCTGCAGCCCTGCTTGGACATGTGGCTCTTGAATATCCATACATCCATCCAACCATTTTCTATAACCGCTTGTCCTGTTCAGGGTTGCAGGGGGTCTGGAGCCTATCCCGGAGGCTATGGGCGCTAGCCAGGGAACAACCCAGGATGCGATGCCAGCCCATCGCAGCTGTTGAATATAATAATTGTAATATGTACCATGATCATTATTACCATCAGCGAGATCCTGTTTCTCTCTCATGTTTTTTCTCAGATACGAGGTTAGACTGGAGGCATGTACTATGCTGGGCTGTGCTTCTAGCGACTGGGTAACCGTGCAGACCCTGGAGGCACCCCCTGCAGGCCAGGTGGCACCAGTGATACAGCTGATGAAGGACCAGAACGGACTGCAGACCACCTTCCTGCTCTCTTGGCCCCCACCCTCACAGCCCAATGGGAAGATTTTGCACTTTGAGCTGTACAGGAGGCTGGTAGCAGACCACATGAACCCCCCGATGGCCACTCTGGTGTACAAGAACGCCTCAACATCGTATCGCGACACCAAGCTCCAGCCCTACTCGGCCTACGAGTATCAGGTATTGACATGGGAGCAGGCTAAGCAGTGGTCTGCTCACATGATTACGCCAAGGCCTTGTTGCACTAACGAGACGATGGGTCTGAGGCACAGTGTTGATTCGGACACGGGCTGGCTCGCTCAACTGCTGGCATGGACACCCGAGTCAGTGTAGGCTTCACCTTCCTTCCACGTCCCAAAGGCGTGCCGTCCAGGTGAAACGGCGACACTAAATCACGCAGCACGGCGTGACCAGTGTCCCGTCCAGAGAGTACCCCCTCTTACACCCCGGGAAAGCACTTATTGAAAATGGATGAGTGTTGTTCTTGGCGTGATGCATATTTGACTCTTATTACTCATTCAGCTTTGCGGTATCAGGTCCGCTCACTTAAGATGCCACGGCGTCGGCCGCCTGCTTCTGCCGTGAGTAATGGGACCCTGCCGTCTACAGGCCACACTTTCCTGATCACCGCCGAGCAGTCATTTGCCGAGACGGGTATTTAATCTCGTCCCATATTCATAGCACTCGCAAACCCTCGAAGACCTTCCTTAATTGACAGCCTACCCTTTAGGACAAAACAACATTAGCATTTGATCGTCAGACTTGAGCGGCACGGGCAGAACGGCGATGAATTGATAGAGTTTGCCTTGATTGTTTCATCTTATTTATGAGGTGTAATTTATGACACCTGGCGGGTGGAGCTGAGTGACGACGGACCGCAGGCAGTGCCATAAATCAGGGCCCGGCAAAGCGCTAATGATTAGGATCGAGCCGATTGAATTAACCGTTGCCCTCGGAAATTACAAGTACCGGGAAGGCCTTTTAACGCGGGACGCTGGCTGACTGCGCGCGGGAGAGGCAGGCGCTGGGCGCACTGGGGGTTTGTGCCGCCATGTACAGCGCCCCCCCGTACACTGCCGCTGCTAGGCCTCCAGTTCCGGGTTCCCATATGAGAACCACTGTAATGGCCAAGTGCGTTTATACACCAGTGCCTTTCATACACACAGGAGAGACAGGCATAGTTCTGACAAGACAATGGTCACATACAGTGTAGCCGATAAATGTTTAAGGAGTGCATATTAGTGCGAGGAATGTTGGAGTACATTCAGCAGGAAGTAGGGAAATTTATGCATAGCTTTAGTGCTTAGTGTAGGAGTGCATCACGGTTCCTCCTCTGGGGGATGAAAGTTTTACTTGTTAATGGAGAATGCTGTTATGCAGTGTAATCCTGTTCCTGTTTGCTGCTATACAGTGTAATCCTGTTCCTGTTTGCTGTTATTCAGTTCATTACCGATGATCAAGAATACTGTCATACAGTATTGTCCTCTTACCATTAATAAAGTATACTGTCATACATTATTCTCTTATTTAACTGACATACAGTATTGTCCTTGCCAAAGCCTGCAGTATCTGTCTATTGAACATCAACACAAAGGCCATTTAAGTTGAATCAGTTTTATTCTGTTCACTTTTGACTTTTGGCAGAAGTGCCTGTCTTTCCTCAATTTTGTTATTACTGCCCCCTACAGAACTCTTGAACTAGTGGATATAAGCAGTGTCTGTGTCTACTTTATTAAACTGTGTCAATGAGTGCCCAGAGATGGCATATTTTTATTTTGCTGTAATTACCATAATTAAATCTGTAGTTAGTCTTTTCCTGACACAAGGACACATGGGAAGGGGGGGCTGCTTCTCTAGCTTCCGGGCAGGAAGAAGGGGCTCACCTTCGACCTTTTCATTATTCAGCACAGCCAAAGTCATCCCCAGTCTTGTTGTTGCAGCTGTCTGGTGTTGTTATTCAAACTCGGAGCGAGAGTCTCATATCGAATAATCAAGTGATAAACAATCTAGGACATGAGAAAAAAAAAGGCTGCAGAGAGCTTTTATAAAAATAAAAGTAACAAAAAATAACTATAAGGACCCACCAGACTTAACCTAAGCCTGTCGTATGAGGGCACGCTTGTGATTCAACATCTAAAATCAGGCCTACCTGTACTCCATAAAGGACACGTGCTGTAAGAATTAGGTGATTAATAGATGTTATGTGAGAGTACTTGGGGTAAGAACCATAATAGGGTTTTGTTTCTTCACAGTAGAGTTCAGTGGCAGCATTTTCAGTATGTTTAATCTGTATTTGATTTAATTTGTTGGTTATTAGTGTCAGACCCTGTTTATCAATGTGATTCGAGGCGAAGTTACAGCTGAAATTCCCATGTGATCAGACCTCCAGTCTGCTGTCATTTGGGCCTCCACACACCACCTGAGCTTAGCCCCCCCTCCTTGCTGACCTTTTCCGCATCTGGGTGACAAGATGGCCTTTCAGTGACCCTCCACAAGTGCTGACACACGCGCACGGGCACCGGGAGGCCGAGCCCCGGCAGAATGTGAATTCTTCGGACGCCTTCTGCAGTCCCCGTGTATTGCCACTTAGATCTATCATCCTGATTGATCACAGTGTAATTGCCTATTATTGAGGCTAATTTAACCCTATATGCTGGTACATCCATCTGCCGCCTCTGTTATTTCTGACAACCTACAAATTACTTACTCATGCAAATCCAGACCTGGGCTGACCTTTTATGGAATTCGTGTGTAATTATACAAATGCTCTCCGATAAATAAGATTACCTCACCTTCCATGTGTTCGTATGTTCGCTGATGAAGGTGAAATCTAATTTTCATGTAGATTCGTTCGAGGGACTTCCTTTAATAGGTGCTGATGTTCGTCTATTATTCATGCCGCCGCCGACGACGCTTCGTTAAGACAAACTCCTCTGGGTAGTTAATGGCTTGTTTCTGTCTGGTGATACGGGCACTGGATGCGGAGGTCAGCTAGTGTGGCTTGGATAGGGTGTCCAGATAATCCATGTCATCCCGGACACTTTGAGCTACTTCAGGTTTTACAAACTACTTTAAACCTTAAAGGCTCCAGTGTTTGGCCAGGCAGCCAGATCAGATCTTCTTGACCTTTCACTTGTATATCTCCTTGATTGTAAGACTCATCCAGCTATTTCACGTTAAC
>JAODKM010000025.1:9075973-9094903 GCA_026780845.1 Petrocephalus sullivani
TGTACATACATATATGTGGCTTATTTCTTCTTATCTTTCTTATCTTCTAAATTATATTTACTATCCTTTTTTTATTATATTGTTTTTTTTTTAATTATACTTATTTATATGTTGACACCGCAGGGACTGCACCCAATTCCGTCCAATTACAATGACAATAAAGAGATATTCTGTTCAATATATTCTATTCATTAGTGATACGTGCATGATTACAGGAGATCACACGGCAAGGGCGCAGTGCTTAAGTGACATCCAGGTCCTTTTGATAGAGATGGCAGTTTGCAAATCCTGTCCTAGCTCTAAGTGTCCGGGATGACGTGGATTATTTGGTCACCCTTGGAGGATGGGCATGGAAATGGTTTGACCATTTCGTCTCCATACTGCCAAACTGGCAGCTTCATCTTCTCCTTTACGCTGCTCTTCTCTGGTGGAACCTGGTCGTTGGCTGTGCTGATTCCTAAAACCACTATTCCTTGGGGATCCCCCAGACAGGCCACATTTTTGGTTCTTTCTGGCTCCCAGCGCACCAGCGCCAGGGATTCGGTGTTCCTGATTGGCTCGGAGCTGGGAGGGAACAAAAATATGGACTGTCTGAGGACTGGGTTGAGAAATGCTACCTTAAACAAGCATGTCTGGATTGGGAGATATTACATGACCTGCCCCAGTGAGTAGTGGTGATCAGGTGATGTGAGATTATGCAGACCATTCGGACCATTATGCAGACAACTCACTCAGGCCTGTTTCCTGTGCTGTGGTTTGTCATGGTGTTCATCTTTAAAATGAAAGCAAACAGTTCTACAGGAGTTCTTCCTGTGGTTTACCTAAATCTTTTCCTGCAGGTGTGGGCGGTTAATTCTGCAGGTCATGCCAGAAGCCCATGGGCCTGGGGACAGACAGGACCAGCCCCCCCTGAGGGGGTGCCTGCCCCAAGCTTCCTGCAGATCCATGCTACGTCAGCGGTGGTGGAGATCAGCCGGCCCACCCAGCCAAACGGACCGGTCCGCCTTTACAGAGTGCTCGCGGAGAGCAGAGACACGCAGCTGCTGGTACGGCCTCAGTCCGGTCTTTCTCGGCACCTGAAAAACACGGCAGGAACCATCGGCCACATCACCAGGTCACACTGGTTCTGCTTATTGGCCTCGTTTTTAAACTTCCCTTCAGCTGATTTTTCTAGAGCTGTGCGGCGGAGGTGCTGCCTGTTAGCGCACGGGAGCGGGAGTCTCTGCAGGAACACCTGCTGGTTCTATTTTAAAGCTCCCTGCAGTGCTGCGCTAACAGAGAGATTCCTCTGAGTTTCTAATGAACCCACTCTGTTGTGTAGAAAAGTGCTGCCGTTTCGTTAAATACTTTTCTGAGCAAATCTTAAGCAAGTAGGTTTTGTACAACCCTGGGCAAACTGAAAGCTCCCAGAGGTTCATGTGGACATCATGCTTTTGGCTCAGGCTACATTTCTACTTCAATAAGTAGAGCATTGAGCTAATAACACGAAGGTCATGGGTTCAGATCCCAGGGAGCACATCCAAGTTGTAACCCTTCCCTTTACCATTTGTTGGCCTGGGTAACAGCATCTGTTAAATGTACTTGTTAGCTATTTTGTGGAGGTATTAAGGAGAGCGGTGACCCCCCCCCCCCCTTTTCTCGGCCAGATATCGGAAGGCACATCCCTCCAGCAGACACTGCATGGCCTGCGTCCCTTCACACTGTACTCTGTCAGAGTGGAGGCCTGCACCTGCTTCCAGTGCTGCAGCCAAGGCCCTCCCCGGGAGCTGGTCACCCAGCCTGCCGCCCCTGCCCAGCAGCTGGCCCCCCGCATCCCCGCACTCACCTCACGCTCTGCCCTGGTGGAGTGGGACGAGCCCCTCTCACCTAACGGCGTTATTGAGAGGTACCCGCATACTCACAAGTGCTCTACAAACCCTTAGAGTTTATATGTCAGATATATACAGTTTTCGAACCCGGTCCTAGGAGACCTCCAGACACTCCATGTTTATGCTCCCTCCCAGCTCCCGTAGGCATCTGGTTGCTGGGAGTGGAAACGGTGATGCTGAAAAACCTGTAATATCATTTCCGTTGTACTTCCTGGTACATTGATATTAAATATATTAAATCTGTTACACCAAATGATCCACCACCCAGCAGCATGTCCCCCGCCCCCCTGGCTGACAAATTTTACTGTCCCTTAATGCAAATCATTAAGAGGTGGCCAGCCTGCTGCCCCAGAGTGACTCGAGACGCGCAGAGAGCTCGATCCTACAGGTCACACGGAGGTCAGACTTTAGGGCTTCGCATTTGCTCGCTCGTCCCCGGGAGCCCTGCAGCATGGGGGGGAGTCCCTCCCATGGAGGGAAGGCGTTTAACATCCGCCGCGGTGCGCCAGCAGACCCCTCTCGGGCACCTTCCAGGAAAGCTTTGGACATGCGCCTGTTGCCAGGTGCCTGTGCAGAAATATGGGCCCAGAGTCTGGCAGGGATCCACGGCTGGACATGAGTGAGTGCTGGAGAGGGGAACGCTCTGCATCGCGGATCACGCATGAAAGCACTGCGTTACTGCCAAGTGCCAGCGCTACCTGCCATCAATCAGGGCCAAGCATTAAATGAGTAAGAAGCATATATCCCACAGTAATTCATATAGGCCGGTTATGGAAACCCATGTGAAGGAGAATGAAAGCAAGTCATTTGTTTTATTACCTGCAAAGCCAGTTTTTTTCCGAGTCTCTCTCTCTCTCTTTTATTTTAAATTTTTAATTTTTTAAATGGGGAATTCCAATTCAAAGAGACAAATTGGCATTTAGTGCGTTTACAAATCACCACCTCCTGACATCGCCAGGACACACACACAAAGTCTGTTATCTCATCTTATACCCGTTTCTTTTTCTGCATCTTCTGATCTTGCACAGTATATTCCAACAAGTTTAGCTTGGATTAAAATGCATTAAAAGCCACATTCTAGTGTATAAGCCTCAGCTTGCCATTAATTCTCAGCATAATGAAAAGGTCAGATGTAGCCCAGATGATGACATAAAGCATCTGCCTAACAGTAAGTGAATAATGAAAACTGAAAAAATGTGTTGTATAAAAGCGAAATGTGGTGACTGTCGTCGAATTATAGGCAGGGGAATATCAGGGCAATCTGCTTTCATTATGGTATGTTTACAGCACAGTAAGAATGCCCTAATATGACTTTTTTATAGCACGATGGTTATATTTCTGTTGTTTTTGCTGGCCTAGCCAGCACCACCTCCCAGCCTCATTCCCCTGTCTGCTCCCGGTAGCTGCGAGGTGCACACCCGCACCTCCTGTCCGCAGCCCGTCCAGCCAGTGCCCCCCCCTTGCACCCCGGGTACCTGGGAGATCAGCTACTTCGGCAGAGGGCGGAGCTTCAACGTCACGGGCCTGCGGCCATACTCCAGCTACGACGTGCGCGTGGCCTGCTACAACAACATGGGCAGTGCCACCTCCAAGTGGACAACCTTCACAACGCCAAAAGAGCGTGAGTGCGCCTGGCACCGTGGCCCAGTCTGACTGGGGTCAGGTCCTTTTATGTCTGCATTTGTCCGTTCGGCTGTTGGACCAGGAGAACCTCCCCGATCCCTGGAGAACCTCCCTGATCCCTGACCCCGCCCTCCTTGCCTAGCACCCCAGTACCTGGCTCCCTTCCTGGTGACCAGCAACCTGACCATGATGTTCCTGGACTGGGGAAGCTCCTTCGCACTCAACGGCCTGCTGAGGGACTTTGTGCTGATGGAGAGCGGGCTCCGCATCTACAGTGGCTTCCACAGTTCGCTGCACATCCCTCGAACCTCCGACAAAAGTATACCCTCTCCTAAACCTCAGAATCTCACAATTACAATTTAGACCCTGATTTTCTTCATAAACTACAAAGTGCCGCCTTTAGCCAGTGTGATCACCATTGATGATATCTTGCATATGTTCAGGCTATCAACTGCTTTCTAAGCTTTGCTACAATAGCATCTCAGTTGTCCCTGAACGGCTATTTTTATTCCTTCTTCACTTATTTAGTTTATCTTGATTTAGTATGATTAGTTGTTACCTTTTAAGGAGGTGTAGGTCCTGCTGTTGAATATTAAGCAGCCAGCTTTATGGATGAGGTCAGTATTGGCTTTACATCAGTGTAAGGAGCACCGTGTTCCTGCAGCTTTCTTCTTCCAGGTCACCTGCAACACGGACAGCGGCAGTGCCAGCAGTCCCATCGTGAAGTACACCACGGCCACCGGCGTCAGTGAGTCCATCATCTTGGACTCATGTCATAGACGGGTCAACGTGTGGATGGTTTCTGCAGGAGGATGTAGGAGAATGTTTCCCAGTCTGGTCCTCAGGGACCCCCAGACTGAGAAGTAGCAAAAATATGGGCTGTCTGGCAGGGAGCAAAAACGTGGACTTTCTGGGAATCCCCAAGGACCGGGTTGGGAAACACTAGTGTAGGAGACCTTCGGAGGCTTGCGGTGATGTTTTGTGAGGCGTTCATTAGTCTTTTTGATGCTTTCAGTTTACCGTCATTGTCCAGCCAGCCTGCCACACCCATTCTTCACAGATACAGCAGGGCAGCCATCTCCTGATAGTGTGACGCACATTACATCATGTCAGCTGTACCTCTTGTCTGACAGATGCTGTGTAAAATTCAGTGCAGATGTTACATTTAAGGGCTCACAAGGTTAGTGAGCAAAGAACAGGGAGACCACTGTGTGTTGCCTTTTAAATGAAATACATCACTATGTATGCAGGGCATCTTAGAAGAAACCAAGCCAGACAAAGAGTTAATTTCATATCAATATTTGATTATATGCACTTAGTAACCAGGTTGAAGGAGCAATAGCAAGCAGTTATAGCTAATAACCTGGTCACTGAGTGCGTATAATTAAATATTGATATTAAATATAACAACAAATCATATGGCTACAACTGAATACCTACAGCACACAGATAGGGTCAAGAGGTTCAGTTCCTACTAAAGCAGGCCCTGTATGGTACAGTAAGGCTGTACGTAATAATGTAGCCAACATTTAAAATATTACCATCAGGTGCATTTTACATGGAGGTAACCAGCTTCAGCATCCTGGAGTTTAGAATATATATTTTCTGACAGCTGACAAAATCATTAAGTAAGACATTTATTGTGCCCACCTTTCGCAGGCTGTGCAGCTCACGGAAATCCTTGTTTCCCCTAGGCCCCGTGGACCCCACCCCCGTGGGCAAGACGGGTACACAGGACACCCGGCCGGACTTCCACAAGGAGATATGGTTCATAATCCTCATGGTGGTCCTGGGCCTGCTCCTGCTGGCCCTGCTGTTGGGCCTACTCCTGCAGAGAGCCCTCAACAAGCCCCCCTTTGTGCGTGAGCGTCCGCCGCTGCTGCCCCTGCAGAAGAGGAGCTCCCTGGGGGTCTACCCCCCCACAGATAGTTACATGGTGAGACATCTAGAGGAACAGCAGCATTAGTAGCATGCAGAATATTCACTTACAGTATAGAGTGTCAGAGAGGCTTAGTAGGCCCCACGGACGCCTGTGGGTCTGACATCCCCCTCACTCTCTGTGCAGCTTGTATGCTGTTCCATCTGGGTACTCTGGCCTTATTTTTTTTTAGAAAAAAGACTCCCAGACCCCACATACACACAGAGTAGGGATGGGATTTGAACTCATAACCCTGAAGGAGGACTGCCACCCATTGAACCACCATGTTCTTGTTCAGAGTTGCTCTGCACTGTCAAGACCTAATTGGTGCCACTGTTAATTGCTTGTAATGTGAGTGTGTCCTCATGATGGACTGTCAGTCCAGCCTTGTGCCCTGTGCTTCCTGGAATAGGCTCCAGACCCTCTGCGGCCCTGTTTTGCATGTGTGGTTGGAAAAGGACAACAACAGAATGTGTGCCCCGCTTAATTTTGCTTTTTGGTGTGTGTGGTTCCGCCTAAAGATCTGTCCATCCATTCGTCTAGTTGCAGGTGTCCAAAGCCTATCCCAGGCAGCATTACGCGGGAGACCGCGTGAATGGGATGCCAGTTCATTACAGAGAACAAACACTATTGACGATTCAGGGACACCACTTTTCCGGAGTGTATGTTTTTCATCTGCTGGTGGAAACCAAAATGCCAATAGGAAACCGGCGAAATGCAGAGAGAACTATACTCCACATACACTCAGAGTAGGGATGGGATTTGAACCCATAACCCTGGAGGTGTGAGGGAGGACTGCCACCCACTGAATTACCATGTTCTTGTTCAAAGTAGCACTTCTCTGTCAATTCCACAAGGGGGCACTGATAACAAGCAATAAAGAATCGTTTGAAAACACTTCCTAAGCAGAAGCGCCACCTAGTGGCAGTAAATATATATTTGATTCAAAAAACCTTAGAATGTTATTGTAAATTAAGTTAGGCCTAGGTATAGTTTACTATATAAAAAGTAAATGCTGTTAACATGGTTTATTATTCAGGTTGTTTTTCCCCCCACACAATTGCATATATAATGTTTTGCAACCTTTTCTATCCTCTAGGTCTTATTCTCGTTTAGATAAAATTCCCTTCTAGAATGCTCTTCCTCACCATTTTGTGCTCAATTTTCCCTCTAAAAGGATCTTTATGGCAAAGTGCCCCGGCAGTCCTGCCGATGGGCGCCCGTTCACGCTGCCCGGCTCCTTAATGGGCCTTCATGCGTCCCTCTCTGCTTACAGCCCTACGCCACGCCGGATCCCACAGACGTGTGCAGCAGTGTCACGCTGAAAGCCTTCTCCATGCGTGTGGAGGTAGGGGGCAGGAGCGTGCCTGTGCTCGCCGGCCCCCTTGTGCCTGGGCGTTTGATGTGCCTGGCTATTCTATGTACCACTTTCCTTAAAACCGGCTTTGGGTGTCTAACTTCCGTTTATAATCAATACAAAACTAACCTGGGAGTGTAATCACTCTGTCACTAGGGCTGTACACTGATTAGTTTAAATAATGTGCTCTCATTTTATTTAATTCAGATTCCCCCCCACACACACACACATTAAAGGCTTAGCCCCCTTTTCATAAATCTGTAGGTGTGTATGGTGCACGCCCTCTCTCTCCATCTGTCTTTACTTCACAAAGGACTTAGCATTGCACGTTGTCCCAACTCTGCCAGACTACCTAGGACCAAAAACGTCATTTTTTCCAATACTGCTTGTTTTTTCAAATAGAGTTGTTCTTGATGAAGTCTGATTTGACACCTCACATGCCTTCCTAAGTTGCATTCTACATGCACTTCTTTGAGTGGCTGGGGGATGGTGGTGAAACGGTTTTAACTTTTGCGTGGCATGTTTTCTGCAGTTGAGTGGGTTCTCCCTACCCTGAGTCTAACGTCTCACTCCACAGGGTCTGACAGAAACCAGGACAGTCAGCGGTGGGTCTTGCTCCAGCTGCCACGGCTCACAGATCACATCCATGCTCCGCATGCCGGACCAGAGCCACACCTGCTCCCAAAACTCCCTGCACCACAGTGGATGCCAGGTGATCGAGACCCACGATAAGAAATCTCTGCTGGGGGACAGGCCGTGGGACCCTGGGGAGCAGGGACACGACAGCGGGCTGGTGAGTCACTGGGTCACTCGCTTACCTCTCACGTGTGTGAGGGACAGACGGCAAGTTTTAGTTTTTACTGAAATTGGGGCTGTCGGCTGATTAAGGAGGGAACAGCAAGTCCTGGCTGGTGGACTTGGCAGTTCTGGAACTAATCTTACCTGCTAGTTTAAAAAAAAATGGGGAGTAAGATATTAAAAAAAAATTCTGTAAATGAGTTTTAGTTTCAAAGAGTGATCCCAGCTCACCACTTTCAGTTTGTGGAAGACGAGGATCCGATGGATACGGCCAAGGGCATCAGCGCAGTGCGGAAGGAGCACGCCGCGTTCACGGACACACACCTGTAGCTACACTCCGAGCTCCGGCCTCTGGATTCGCCTACCGCCTTTCATGAGCACCAAAGTGTAACATCACTCCTGTAGACTTTACAGGTGATGGGAAATGTATTTTTGCGGCTGTTTTTCTAAGTAAAAAAACACAACTTTTACCCATCTGTGTCTCAGAAGTTGAATGGGCTTTTAGACCTCACAAATGAGATTTTACTAATAAATGGCACCCCCCTTGGGCGGCTCCTCACAGCAGTCCCCTTTTTGGGGCAGTCGGACTGGCGCTACCTTCGCTGCCCAGAGGTTTGCCCTATAAAGATCCTTAATACCATTAGATAGTAGTGGGAATATTGGAAGAGCAACAGCACCATTTCCTGCTTGGGATTAATATAGTACATCTGTCTATCAGTAATATCATCTCGCGATGACATCAGACCGCCCCAGTCACAGATGACTCTACAGTGGGGTGCTCTTCCTGCAACGTGGCTCCTTGGCTGCTCACCTCGCCTCAGGACTGCACTGTTTTACGTGCGCATACTCAGAAGGGTAAGCAGGTGACTATCTGAACGCAGTCCATTTAAAGACGCGATCAGGGTAGGCCATTGTCCCACCCTAATGTTTTGTTGAACTTGACTTTTAAAGCCACGTAAGTCACTTTAGGTTGTCGCAAACCTGCACGCTGCTGTGTAACTTCAATAGCAGTAGGCCTGAGATAGCAAGTAGTGAAAGTAGAAAATGGTGGGAGTTCTTTTTTGTTAACTCTTCAAGCAGTATTATTTGGAGTATGATTACGGTGAGTTTTCCCATCTGAAACAGGCAGTGCCGAGATGCTTTAAGTCCTCTGACAGTTATTAATGCATGCCGCCTTTCATTAAGCCGCAGACGAGCGCTAAACACGGCAGGGAGGGCAGGACGCGTGACGGAGGATTCCTGACAGCAGCCTGCTGGCCTCTGTCTGGAGCTAACGGTAATTAGCAGTTAGCACTGCTGGGGGACAGGCCAGCTGTTAGTATAGTAAACAATAACAATCCGTGTTTTTGAAGTCTTTCAGAATTTCTGGAGATATACAAAAATATATTGTTGTGACATCTTTGCTTATTCCCTTATCAAGTGAATTAAAATGAACAAATACACATAACTTTTTACATCACTTTTTTTTTGGCATTTCCTCAACGTTTTCCTTAATGTCTTTAATGGGGCATTAAGTCGTCACCTGGAGCGGTAACCTTGGCAACAGGGACAGGATTCTGTTCAGCTGTTTGTAAACCACATTGTACATAAATATGTTTGACTCTTTTGTATGTCAGATTTTTTAAAGTCTCTTCTGTATAGTGTCTTTATACCCTACAATCCATTGTCTTTTATTATAATAAATTCAATTGTTTTAAATTAGAGGCAGTTTTGTGTAAAATATTTTATAAAAACAAAACTGAATGCAAAAGTGTTCATATTAGTGTAGGACAGCAAAAAGTATCATTCAAAGAAAGACGAGAGGCCATTTTGCAGGTTAGCCATTTTACTCAGTCAGTAGAGGCTAATGACAGAGCAGCTTCAGGTACCAGCTTGGTCCCCGTCTGAACTGTACCGCAACATTAAACGCACGTACTGCAGCACTGGAGCATCCCCCCACCTGTCGCTGATGACCACGCCTAATCCCCTGTGCTAGTTACTGAGCGGCCACCAGCACTCCAGCTGCAGAGACTGCGCTCCAGCTGCTGGCCACTTCACAGCAGCGCCTGCCCAAAATCAGGTTCAGGAATGCAGCTTCATCTGGCAATTAGGGCTCCTTGTTCCTCTGAAGGGAAGCACGTGCCACATGAGTAAATAAATCAACAGGATGGTCTTTTTTAACAACAAGCAGGGTTCTGCCTTCAGAGCGGTCCAAGAATGACGTGTGGAGACACACCGATGTTTCAAAGACATGCAGCCTGCCCGCTTGTGTTCAGAAACCCTCAGCCTCCTCATGCTCACAACACAGTACAACACTGCAATCTGCCTTCAAATCATACAGCCCCTTTGTGCAGAACTCCCACTGCCCCACGTGCATCCTAAAGACCCTTCTGTTCACATGCAAACAGTCCTGCATCCTCCATATCAACCCTTCAAGAAAAATAAAAGTTCACTGCCACCTCATGCATGTGCTATAATGATGAGCAACTCGGTATTCTCCAATATTCTACAGGTGCTGTACAAAAACTGACGACAAATACATTATTTTATATACAAACCACATTCTACTGACTGGACTGACATTGTAAACATACTACAGCCAGTTCTGTGAACGGCGTGTAAAAGGGCAGGATTTTCTGTAAGCAGAAAACTCAGTCCCCAATGTGATCAGGTGTCTCTTCAATAAAACCTTAAGTACTATTCTGTACGTTTCCTTAAAAACAGTGCAATTCCGTTTTAGAACAATAACATATAAATAATATGGACTGCATATGTATGTGCATGTATATATATATATATTTTATATGAGGAACGAGGAAAATATAAATTTGACGTAATGCATATATTGAGCCACATTATACAGCCAGAATGCGTCTTCCGTGTAGTATACCAAAAAGCGGCTTTAAGGAAAACCATTCTCACTCCGCGCTGAGGACTCTCTCCGTCATACACCCAAAATCTTCCACGAACGTGGACATAAAGGTTTCATCAGAACTGGACCTCAGACTCCCTTTGGTCTTGTTCCTGCCCTGCCAGCTATAACCAGATACTGATCCATGTCTGCTAATGTTAAAAAGGCACTAAGTAAGTAAGTAGATAATGATGAGAATCGGGAAGGACTATGCTAGATCCCCTCTCCTGTTAGCTATGAAAAATGTATTTTGTAATTTTTTATTCTATAACAAAAAAAAGAGAAACATTGCCCCTTTTAATGAGGCAATACGGTAGCACCTGAGAATGACACGCCCAGGGGGTGAGTGTAGACAGCACCCGCTGGCCATACGCATACGCCCCCGCCTTTTCTCCCAGGGCGTCATCGGTCTGATTGGTCCCCCGTCAGTCCTCAGCCTTCAAAACCTGCCACTGGCTTCACTGGGAGCCCAGCATTTTAAACCATTTCAATTCCTATTCTGTTAATGACTCATCACTACAACTCTAACCCAAAAATCCTCCTGTCGAAGAGGACAAAGTTTGAAAGCAAAACTTCACAGAACCCAGGCTCAGGCTGATTTACGGAATCCAGGCCTCAGTACGGGAGCTTCTTCATGTAATAAACTTCATTTACTTCCTTTAATAAACTTTGCAGAAGATCTGAGTAAGCGTTCCAGTTGAGGGCTCAAAAGTGCCACCAGCTGGCGGCAAACAGATACAATGAGATGATGTGATGACCAGCTGGAGAGAAGTGACTCGCTTTGTGAAGACGGACATTTAAGCAAAGCCGAGGTTTCTGATCCCGAACCCAACCCGTCCCACCCTAGAGGACAGGTATGGCCCGCTAGGAGTGACAAATTATAACGTGTTAGCGGGGTTATGTCATGGTCAAGCCTCCCTTCTGCCTGGGCTACACATGGGAGGTGAGAGACCACAGCCCATGTGACCCGCCGACCGGCACACAAAGCTACATGTGGCTCCATGTCTGGGGGACATGCGTCTCAGAGGTGACGGGCGTCGCTCCCTGCTTCCAGAAGTCACAGGTACTCCTGGCCCGGTGGCTCCGTGCCCTTCCGGTGGCGGGGCGAGGTTGACACTTTGGTCGGGGACGGGGATGCGGTGCTGGAGGAGTCACTGCCCCCACCCTCCATGCTGGAGGGTAAGGAGACGAGCTGAGGCATAGGGGGCACTCTCTTCCTGCCCAGAAAGGTCCCCTCAAAAGCACCCCTCTTCCTCCCGTCGAACCTGGTATCTGACCCATCGTCCTCATGTGGTACTTTCTTCCGGACGTCCCCGGGGCTGTCTGGGGCCTGTCGGGGAGACTCGGGCTGGCCCTCGGCAGCCCGACTGGGCCACAGCTCGGCGGCAGACCCCCTCTTCTCTTCGGCCTCGGTGCCGGGCTCGCCGGGCAGGTGTCGTGCTTCGGGGAACCCCATCTCCAGCAGGCCCCGGCCCAGGTTGAAGGTCTGGAAGTCGCGGTAGCTGTGGAAGCTCTCCGTGCGGCGAGCACGGGCCAGGAGGGGACTCTCTCGGTAGGGACGCAGCGCTCCGTAAGTGGCCGTCTCGGGAATGGGGTCGTGTGCATGCAGCTGCAGGCTGGGGACACGCGCAGTCTCAGGTCAGAGACTCCAGACAATTCAGAGAGACCAGTTAGCATAACTGCATGTCTTTGGACTGTGGGAAGAAACCCATGGGACACCAGGGCGAACAAGCAGAGTGCAGAAATGACAGTTACCTAGAGCAGGACTCTCGCAGCCGGCTGTGCTGCAGGACGGAAGGGGCGGGGCTTATGTTGGGCGTGGCACAGCGCGAGGCGCTCAGGTCACATTGGTCCAGCAGCTTCAGAAGTTCTTCCTCTGTCGGACCGCCCACTTCTGCTAATAGTGACAACAAAGCATATAAATGCTTTCCCCTTAGCACGCCATTACCCAGAAGGGATCTCATTCTCCCTCCCTGGATCACCTGTGTCCCGCTTGGCCTTGTCCTCCGTCTTGTTGACCATGTCCATGGCCGTGGTGAGGTCCCACATCTGGATGCTGCCGTTGCCGTGGCCTGTGAAGAGGTAGCGGCGAGGCCGAGAGCCCATGCGGCTGGAGCCCTCGCACTCGCGCACCGTGAAGCAGGTGATGGTGGTGCCGTCCACCGCCTGCACCTCACAGATTCTGGAGGGGGCACACAGCCAGGCAACAGCAGTTATCAGTTAATGCCAGTTCTGGGGGATGGATGGATGGATGGAAATAAAAGCATCAGTCTCGTGGTACGTTGAAAAGATCCAGTGGAGGGGTTAACCTGGGGTATGTTATCAAATTAATGAGAGGAATGGACAGGACAGGACATACCTTTTTCCAGTAGAAGAGAGGCGTACGAAGAGTTTGTTGGTTATGGGAATGACTTTCTGAATGAAGACCTGCTGGTCATCTCTCTCCCCAAATGGTCCTGAAGATTATCATGTAACAACACGTGTCAGTCCAAACTCACTGTAATAGCAACACCTTTATAGTATCATGTTGTACGTATTGTATCCAGTAAAGCAGTGATTCCCAACTGGTGGGTCGCGAACCCATTTTCAGTGGGTCGCGAGCCTTTGTCTGGGCAAAAAAAAAAAATTGGCAAAAAATTAACAGAGTGTCGTCTGTTCACACTCCTTAACAGAATCAACCCATTCGTCTTATATAAAACATGTGTTAATTCTACTGAAAGCAGGAGAAACTACATTATGGACCGGGCGTGGGAGCTTCGTGAGCGACACACGTTAAATAAGGAAGCTGAAAAGGTAAAGAGAACAGGGACTCAGCCGTACTGGCGCTGCTCGTCTGCCACCGGGAAAAGCGACCTAGCGACCTGCGTTAGATGCCTTCGGTATGTCTGTGGGAGCTGCTCTGTAAAGCCACCGAAGATGTGTGTGGATTGCGAGTAGCGGCTGTGCGAATTGTTCTACTTTCTTTGTTGTGGTGGGTTTTATGTAACATTTATGTGCATTTCACAATTACTATCACATAAACATTTTAAATCAAGTGTTTCAACTGGGTTGATTTGTATAAAAATAGTTATACTTCATATAAAAAATAGCAATACTTTATTGCAGTTGTTAGCAGAAACAGACAGACATGAAATTACCGATAGACTACGTTTCTTTATCCAACATTTTATAAAATACTGACTGCAATTGGGAACATTTCACCTTTACGATTTCAGGACAGTGTAGCGACTTACGAACATTAGGGCTTTCTGGGTGAGGGTGTTAGTCGCTGCTGGTGTTAACGCTAATGGCTCATTAGCGCATACAGAAGGGCTGCATACGCCGAAGTACGTCTCGCTTGGCGGTTAAAGGAAGTTCATTGGCGTGGGAAACGGCGGCTCTAGCATTAAAAACAATTTCTGAAGAGTACTTTACAGTACAGTCTTGGTTTTAATTCAAATGCAGCTAATTGAGTGTAAAGGGAACGGCCCCCTCTCTAGCATCGCCACTTGCTGGTCATTTCCTTTTATCAGATTTTTTGTGTTGGCATACTGTGATATTCTATTTTACTATCTCAGGGTCAAACTGCACCATCTTTTCATTCAGTGAATTTGAGAAGTTGAAAATTTTGGGTCGCGACTTGTCATTAGGGGGTCATGGTGGGGGCCCAAAGCCAGACCAGTTGAGAACCACTGCTCTATTCCTTACACTGACATGCATTCCTGCACTTCTCATACATTCATCAGCCACACGTGCACATTGTATATATCAAATTGTATGTGACTGCTGGCTCGTCTTCACTGTCTATGTGAACATACTTAGTTATACTTAGAATTCAATTCAGGTTCATTAACTAACAGAAACAAGTTATATCTTAACTCTGCCAAATCCCAGGCATGCAAAACCCCCCCGCACCGATGTCATTGCCGGAGGAGTAGCTGCCATGGCTCTCTGCCTCTTCCAGGGACAGGATTTTGAAAGAGGCCAGGGGCGTGGACCCCGGCTGGGTGGAGATCATGCCTCTGAAGCGTGTCACCGTCCACGTCCGCACGTGGTTATTGTCGGCGCACACTGGAGACAGGAGAGAGGAAGAGCCGATCTCATTGGCTGTTACCCGGACATCAGTGCAGCAGTGATTACAGGTTTAGGACAAAGTACCCAGCACATGCCCCTATCCAGAGGAGAGCGAGGAGCCACACTGCCCTCTCACACGTTTCAGCCACTAGATGGCACACTGCTCTAATGAGTAGCATCTGAGGTCCACATGGGACAGCATAACCATCATCTGACCACTGCAGATGGCAGCAGAGCTTTGGTACAATGGCAATTGGGGCATGAAAATGACATCCTAGAATCAGAAGCAGTAGGAAATATTGTGCTTAAGGTCACTGACAAGTAGCCAACGACCATTAAATCTCCAGCTTTGATGAGTTCAGTACCTACAATAAGAAATGAGGGCAGGCAGGGGCATCTCAGACCATTGCAGGGCACATACTGCAGGCGATTCAGAAGCACCACTTCACCTAAACCATGTTTTTGTGGGAGGAAACCTGAGTGAACACAGGGAACATAAAGCTGTTCGGGGAGGTGGGAATCGATCGTCCAGAGCTGCAGGACACCATGCTAATGCTGACTTTACCTGAGACCAGGTGCTTCTCGGACAGCATGATCTTTGTAACGGGGCTGCGGTGCACGGTGAACGTCTGAAAGAGTTGTGGCCCTGAGCCCACGGTCTCTGGGTGTTGCACGATGACCCGCACTGCACCAGAGCTGGTCCCGTACGCAATCTCGATCCAGTTCCCGCTTACACCTGCAGGGGGCGCGTCACAAATCACAGCACAATCAAGGATACAAGGGCAGTAATACTGTTGGGAGTCCTTAATGTCAACTGGACGCGGCCACTCACTGGTCTTGGGGGTGAGGTAGACGCTGAGTGCCGTGATGGCATCGTTGGATGGGTCGTGGTACAGCTCGGTTACCAGGAGGTCGTTGTCCTTCATTCTCAGGGGGAACTTCTGCATGTCTGTCAGTCAGATGAGAAGAAAGATAGGAGGACACACAGAAGTCGCTAAATGTTTTAGGGGAACGGGAATTGTCACCAGAGACGAGGAGAATCAGCTGAATGTATTTCTGTTTTCTGAGAGGTACAAATAAATCTATATGTTGCGTGTCTTGTGGTTCGAGCCACTGGAGCACAATTTAGACTCCATTATTCATGAGACCGAGTGCTTAATTGGTTTCTACTAGTGATGGCCAAATGAAGCTTCATGAATCATTTGCTGTATTTTCTGACCCCACTAGATGGTGCTCTCTGTTCAAAAAAGGGCTCAAAGCATGCCCCAAAGCAAAGCAAGACCGCCACCTAGTGGGGGTCATAAAATACAGCAAATGGTTCATGAAGCCTCATTTAGCCATCACTAGTTTCTACCACACTTCCCCGGCTGAGCTAGTGTCTGCTATTTGTTTTCTGATCTGCAGAAGCTGTGTGTAGGTATATATACTTCTGTATTTCAGAAATCTGAGAGCAGACCGTTGCAGAGGCATATGTACGGCTGAAGGTCAGGAGAGCCGAGCATCCGTCGCCCGCAGCCGCACTCGTGCTTTACAGCTCCATGGCCAGATGCTCACCGATATAGTAGATGGAGCCGTTGTTGCAGCCCAGCAACAGAAAGGAGCCGGCAGTGTCGCAGCTGGTAATGGGGACCACGTCCTGCACCTGGACATGGCACAGGGAGAGCGCATACAACCTCACGGCCTAAACTCCAGGACAGGCACAAAGACACCAGCGTATGTATAACGAGTGACGAGCAAACCTGCCAGTGCTGGGTGACGGCGTTCCACACGCCCACCTTCCCCGTGTGGCTGGTGGCCACTAGCTGACTCCCGATGAAGAAGAGAGAGTCCACCGGCACACCCAGGCTGAACACACCTGAACACAAGGAAAGCCCGGCCTGAGTCTCTCAACACACACACACAGAGGAACAACAGCCCCCTGAAAAGACCTGTGCATCACAGGGACTTGAAGAACCAGGAGCTGGGCCAGAACCAGACAACATGCGCCCAGGTAAACTGGAAAATGTGTGTGGGGCGGTATGTGGCTCAGCGGGTTAGGACCATGTGCCCATGCTCAGAAGGTTGCCGGTTCCAATTTTGCGGGAAGCAGAGTGCTTTCACTGTTTAGGCCACTAAGCACAGCTCTTGACCCCAGTTGCTAAGGACTGACTGACTCTGCTTTTGCAATTATACTTTGGATAACAGCATCTACTATATCAGTAATGCGGGCACCACACCCAAACAATCTTGGCACTCATATATCATTTCCATATCTACACAGCTGAGGAAGGCCCCCTCCAGCACGCCGACACCCCACGCCCCATTTTTACCTATTTCATTTCCGCTGCCCCCATCTTGGATACTCCAAAGAATAATACTGCTCTCAGATGCCGCGGCAACCATCTTGTCCTTGTCGCCATGGGGACCGCCGACCACCTTTGCATTAAGGGCCACGCGCTCTATGGCCCAGTCCAGGTAAGGGCTGGAAAACACCTGCTGCCACCCGGAGGACTCCTTAATCCTGCATCATACATAAATTCACAAAGCATTATTACTCACCCATGTCATTCAGCCACGTCCAAAGGACACGTAGCTAATCTACCGGCGCACAAGCTCAAGCATTCATCTGTCCATCTTCCAACCGCTTATCCTGGGCAGCACTGTTTGGGGGATTGGAGCATATCCCAGGCAGTACGGGCAGGGGCACAGGCTCACAAACACAGGCGCACAAACACAGGCACACAATATGGGCAATTTGAAGGCCAGTTAGTCTCACTGCACGTGCATCACCAACAATATGGGCATTAACAACATACACACACCATGTAAAATGTCATGGAAGCAGCAGCAAAGTGGGATGGAGGATCAAAAAGTGAATTGCAAATGGCCATAAATTGACAAAATGCTGGTGGACGGCAGTTAGTGTGAAGTTTAAATGTGCGGGCAGGAGCACAGGAGTGCAACTGCGCTAGTGACCAGGCTGCCGGGGCTCTGAAAGACACAGCGGCTTCCCTTCTACATCCATCCCACACAGAGAGCTTCCCCGGTACCTGTAGCAGATGACAAAATGTGCGTATGCCACAACAATCCAGTTGTGGTGCCCGGCGACTATCAACACTTTCCTGGGGTCCACAGGTGAGCCTGAAGAGAGGAGGAGAGGAAGACAGGTTCAGAAAAAAAAAAATGCCAAATCATTATCCATACGTCATTGGTATTCAAGTGCTCTAATCACATTAAGTATCTGTTCCAAAAAGCCATGCAATGACATAACTTTGCCACTAGATGGCATAAGCCTGTGGCGCTCTCAGTAGAGAAAAAAAAGCATTGTTTGTGACTTAGTCATCATCCGAATTGCCAGTCTAAAAACCGACTTAAAGGACAAGGCCCTTTAAACAGAGCCCGCCAGCACAAGGCTCCGTGTCAGCTGCAGCTCTGCCTCAGCCACACCCCCTGTTCTTCTGAACAGCACAAGCCCAGAACATTGTGTTCTACAGTCTTCTAGGCGGGCAGCCTGAATGCTGCAGAGTTCAGGCCTCCCTCCTCCTTCTCTCTTCCTTTCATGAACAAGTGAGCATGAAATAGCTGGTGCAGTCTGCGTCGTACAGGAGGTGTAACCGTATCGAAGGCCTCACCCAGTCTTTGCGGGGCATCGGCTCCAGGAGGGCTGGGGAGGGAAGCGTGAGGACAGGGCCTAGGAAGGCCCCCCTCGGCCCCACTGGGTCCTGGCCGCTCCTCCTGGGCAGCGGCGGCAGGCGAGGGGGCTGCACTGTCCTTACGAGGCGGGATGGCTGTGGGGTGGAGAGTGGAAGACGCAACACTGACCTCAAAGGTGGGTAGTTACAGTGACAGCACTGTCCAATGACATTTCATCATCTAAGAATATCTGCAGTTACCTACAGTGAATTAATCACAGACTGCAGTTTTATTTTGCACATCAAACATGCAGGCCTGTTCTCAAATAGCCCACAGGGACCAAAATGAATGCCCATTCTAAAAGGCAACTTGCTCTGAAGATCTCACACAAAGCTAAAATGGAGGGTTGTGCGTAGTACCTGGAGGGGGGAGGTAGCCGTGGAAAAGCACACTGCCACAAGAGGAGCGCTCCAGCTCCTCACAGAGGAGCAGCCTCCGTACTGAAAGGAGATCCACACAGGACAGGGGAGCCCATCAGCATCATTCTGTCACTGCACACCGACTGCAGCCAGTGGTCAGGAACAACAGTTTCTCTACCAACTGTCACCGGACACCGACTACAGACAGTGGTCAGGAACGGCCGTTTCTCTACCAACTGTCACTGCACACCGACTGCAGCCAGTGGTCAGGAACGGCCGTTTCTCTACCAACTGTCACTGCACACCGACTGCAGCCAGTGGTCAGGAACGGCCGTTTCTCTACCAACTGTCACTGCACACCGACTGCAGCCAGTGGTCAGGAACGGCCGTTT
>JAODKM010000025.1:9095003-9110414 GCA_026780845.1 Petrocephalus sullivani
GACTGCAACCAGTGGTCAGGAACGGCCGTTCTTCTGTCGACTGTCACTGCACACTGACTGCAACCAGTAGTCAGGAATGGCCGTTTCCCTGCGACTGTCACTGCACACCGACTGCAGCCAGTGGTCAGGAACGGCCGATTCTCTACCAACTGTCACTGCACACCGACTGCAGCCAGTGGTCAGGAACAGCCGTTTCTCTACCAACTGTCACTGCACACCGACTGCAGCCAGTGGTCAGGAACAGCAGTTTCTCTACCAACTGTCACTGCACACCGACTGCAGCCAGTGGTCAGGAACGGCAGTTTCTCTGCCGACTGTCACTGCACACCAACTCCAGATAGTGGTCAGGAACGGCAGTTTCTCTGCCGACTGTCACTGCACACTGACTGCAACCAGTGGTCAGGAACGGCCGTTCTTCTGTCGACTGTCACTGCACACTGACTGCAACCAGTAGTCAGGAACGGCCGTTTCCCTGCGACTGTCACTGCACACCGACTGCAGCCAGTGGTCAGGAACGGCCGTTTCCCTGCGACTGTCACTGCACACCGACTGCAGCCAGTGGTCAGGAACGGCCATTTCTTTGCCGACTGTCACTCCACACCGACTGCAGCCAGTGGTCAGGAACGGCCGTTTCCCTGCGACTGTCACTGCACACCGACTGTAGCCAGTGGTCAGGAACAGCCAATTCCCTGCCGACAGACTCTCACGTGTCTTGGTATTATACTTAAGAACAACTACCCCTAATTTAAATAATTTATCAAAAGATCAGATTGGGATAATGCTCAAATCTGAATACTGGATGGATTGGGATACCAAAAAACATCCCTAGTCGTAAGTCGCATTTGCGAACGTGCGCTAGCTGAGGTAGCTGCTAGACAAGGTGCGGCTGTTTTTGATGCCAGCTTCAGGTGCTCTCTATTGACTACAAGTTCCCAATAGTCATCACTAATTTCAGGGATTGGGGGGGTGTTATAAAACTTAAAACATACCCAAAGGTGTGATGCCATAGAATTCAGCTTCATGCCTAAGTATATTAATATTCACACCCCTGTCAAAAAATAAATAAATACACGTTAAATTTCATGCTACATTAAAGAATCTTTAACAGTGCTTCCCGCTACTTCACAGAGGGAGGCGGAACCTGAACACCGCTTACCTCAGGTCTAATTCTTTGGTCCGGAGGAAGTTTAAGATTGGTGCAAATGCTGTTGGATCCCGGTCGATAAATATCTGTCGCGCAGGAAGCAGTTTCAGTCACAGAAATAAATTTTACAAAAAAAAAAAAAAAAAAAAATTTAATTCAAGCATTACTTTAAAATATAAAGGTCTTAGACAACAGACTTTCTCTAGGTCCATAACCTTGGCTTTCAGGTTTATATTATAGGTCCTTAATGAACTGGTGCACATGCATTTAAAATTAGGCAATGAGTCCGTGCAAAAACATGACAGCCAATCTAAAATAAATAGATGTGTTACCCAGGTAACCACCAACACCAATAAGGTAAAGAACCAAGGCCAAAGTTTAAACCAACAACACACATTTCAGCAGATCAAAACAAATCTTTTAAATAAACTTAACACACTGTAACCTTTAACCAATATAACATGGAATACCACCAAAACATGACTAATCCGAAAACATCAAGACATGGTTAAAAAATCCGTTATGACATTTGGGTTTACAGAGTGAACAGCCAATCAGATTGTATTACTGCAAACTATGTCTTAGGTAAAAGGTCCTTTTCTCCGCCAATACCCTTAATCAGTTACAAGCAGCAACCCCCCTCCGTGCAGTAGTCAGTTTACAGGCTCCACTGTTCACAGGCTTGAAAATGTAACCCATTTGTTTAAGTACAAGGAAACAGCATTGGGAAGACACGCTGTGGGTTTCAGAAATCAATTTCCGTCACCTTCCTGAGCCAGATATCGGAGTCACATTATTGGGTTCTATTGATTTGGATCAAAACCACTTAAACACCACGCACTTAAAAAACAACAACCAATATAAACACATACTAACATACATTTGTGGTCTAATTAAGTTAGAAGACACTCTGTATTACAATGTTTGCTGGAAAATAATATAGACAGGAGCAGCCTATTTTATGACCATTTCCCTTTTGTATTCTGGCATGTTATGCCAGGTTTCATTACTGCAAGACCACTGTTGGGGAAGTTACTCACAAAGTAATCCATTACATTATGTGACTGTGACTCTTTATACTCAACTGGTTGGTTGAAACAAAACCTTGGCCTGGATTTGTACATTCTGGACTTGAACTTGTCTGTAAGTAATTATTTTTGTGAGTGACTTCCCCAACAGTGGTCTTGAGGACACATATATGGAGCCATATTATATGGACAGTAATTCATGTCACTGGGAAGACTACATAGAATCTGTCTGTCATCTGCTAAAATGAAGCATTTTGGAAACATGAAAGGCTTTACAGACGGTCCACCTCCACAGCAAAAAGATCCCTTTCCATCAGTAGTACTCACCGCTCCGGTCTCATCCCGAAGAGTTGATATCCGACCACTGAGCAAACTGTAACACAAGAGTGGAGCGTCCAATCAGATGAGAGCAGTATGGTCCCTTCACATAACATGGCACATTGAAAGAATCCCCCTCATTTAGTTAGAAAACATCTTGGCTTGCAAGTAGAAAACACATATCTGGTTGGTAAAAAAGCAGGGATCCATCCATCACCATTAAAATAATCTTTAAACTTATCCAAGATTTGATTCATATTTTGCAGCTATACACAGAACAAGGGTTTTAAGTGAAAAGCAGTATAGGCAAAATGAAAACCCATACTGCCTCATATTCTGTTTTGATATCTTGGTGTAGCTACAAAAGGACATTAACCGTGCTTTCTGAAGAAAGATCTAGACTTAATAGATCAGCAATAAACCTCTAAAAGCTCACAGCCTTTACTCAAATGTAGAAGCAGAAAGAAGCATCTTGCCTTGAGAAAAAGGAGTCTGGAATCCACATAAGTGTCTGCCTAGAGGTGCTGAACCTGGGGGGCGATAAGACATTGAATTAAGCTGTTAATATTAATGGGCCATGATAAATGTGTGTAATTATAACTCTGTAAAGAACATCTTACCATAACACCCACCCATAATCAAACATACCTTCTCTGTACTGTAGATGTTTGCCTTGTTGCAGTTAGAATCATACATCTGTGATCACATACATGTGATAATACATGATGCATATTATTTATTAATAAGTAATGCATTGTTCATGATTGTTCTTTTTTGGGTTTTGAATGTGTATAAAAGTGTGCAACAGTGAAATACACCTTCCCTGGTCAAAATATTCATCAATAAAAATAATGAAAAACTAAAAATTGCAAACGGGAATGACAGGGCAAAAACCAGAAATACTAACTTGCTTCAATAATAAATGTTGCTATGATTCATAGTTTAAAAGACTGAACACAGCCCAGCATTATTTCATTGGGTATCTGAATAGGAATTACGACATAATTTACTGACGGTCAGATCCTAAGGTGAACATACGGCTGCTCCGTCTCCCACTGTCTGACAGCACGCAGCTATTTGGCTAACGCTTGTGTGAGAAACGTGGACATTCTTACACCTCAAAACCCATTCATTTAAAATTATGAGTTTTCCAAAACTTCATTCTTTATCACTTTTTTTCTACCCGATTATCAAGCATGATCAAAGACCTTATTGTGTCACTCCAACATGCTAAAGTCAGTGTTGCTCATGATGCACAGTACATAATGTTACAAAAAGGACGACTAAAAGCACTACATATGCCTGTTAGAGCATTTTAATACGTTTCTCCAGAAGGCGGGGTGGAGTTTGTTCTCTGTATTAATCTATAATCCGTTTAAGTCCTTAGTATCATCGGAGCCTTCAGTAATTGTGTTTACACGTACATCCATAAATCAGTGTTCGCTAGAGACAAACATTTTATATATACGTTACACACTGTCTTCCCCAGGAGGAAGGAGTTCCAAATAAATTGTATCCATGTTTGTAAATAACGTGGTTAGGGATACATTTTATGAACACGAGCAGGGTTCCCAACCCGCGCACTTTTCCAAATGACGCGCAATTAACTGAAATACAAATATTCCCAAGCAACTGTGCGCTTGTGGGTAAATAGGCTGCTGGGAGAAAAAGGCTAGAGATCTTACAGCATAAGGACAGGAGGGCTGTTACAGCAGGGAAAGTGTCCTGTGCGTGGACAGCCCCATCCCAGGCCCTCTCCACACCAGCCGCTCGCTTTCTCCCCCTCCTTTCTCTATTTTGACTAATCGTACGTAAAAAGGGCACATGCAAAAAAAAAACACGAGCGGATGGGCCCACCTGGTGCCGCCGACGTTGAGCTGGATGATCTCGCCCGTCCCCGTCGCTAGGCTGCTGCAATTCCCGGCCATCTTCTCCCCACTGCAGCGAGCCCGCTACGCCAAATGTTTTCTCGATTTTTAAGTATCAACTTCTTGCCCTCCCCTCAAAAAAAATGTTCTCCTTCTTTTCCTGAAACTCGACCCTCCCCTTCCCACCGAGTCCCCCCCCTCCCAAAACGCTTCCTATTTACAACCTACCAGCCCGACGTGCGGGACCCGTATGGCCCGATGCTGCCCCTATCATACTCGTAAACACGCCGGTGCGTCTCGGCGTACGTCGGAGGCATGGCCTTCCTGAGATTTTTCCTTTCGGATCTTATTTCAGAACACGCCCAGCACACTTTTTTTTCCGTCTCGACGTAGCGGCCGTGCCGGGAGATGCTGCTGTTCTCCCGATAGGAATAGCTGCCGCTCCCACTACGTCATTCCCCGTCCCCCTCATCTTCCCCGCTTATTAAATGCGCCGATCAGTCCGTCTCTCTACAGCATTATTCCAAACTGCTCTGCTTTTTTCCCCTCTGCAAATGAAGCCTGCAAGCCTATGAAAATATTTGCTTTTGCACTGCTTGTAGTTTCTGCCTGCGGGCGCAGTCGATGCCAGCCAGCGTAGTCTATTTTATATGCGTCTGAAAGGACTGGGGATTATGCATGCATGCAGATTAGTTCCACAGCATATGAACATATTTCATATGTAGATTTATTTCGTATCTAGGCACAATACTTCTCAGAAATAAGACAATGTGTATTTGTTTGTAATTTTATCCGTAGTCTTGCCTTTTACTGCAGATTATAGTGTCATTTTAGACCTTGCATGTGACAAATAAAACCCTTGAATCCTTAAAGTGACTGCAAGATTGCAAACTGAACTTTAATCAACTTTATATTTAGTACCATTGCCTTGGTTTGAATCCCATCCCCACGGTCATGGAGTTTGCATGTTCTCCCCAGGTGCATGGAGTTTGCATGTTCTCCCCATGGTGCATGGGTTGCCTTACACAGTTCAAGCACATGCTATGGGCTGAAGCTTTGTCCCTACATTTTCCATGGTGTGGATTCCGCATGTTCCAAATCAGTCCTCCCCACTGCATGTTTTGCTCCCTCTATCAATGCCCTGGGACTGGGTATAGGAAGCAAAAAGATGGACCACCTAGGGCTGCACAAGGACAGCTTTGAGAAGCACTGCCCTAGACCCCCTATGACCCTGTACTGGATAATGGGCTGAGAGATGAATGGAAGGATATTTAATAATACTTTTGATTTATTACAGCTGTGCCCTAAAATTAGAACAACGTAGCATATAAGGTGCCGTGTGTATGCAGACACCTTTTACAATTTCATAAATTGTTTAGTAATATATGCAAATCACCAGTAGAGAGGAAATATTTTTAAGGTAGTTTATTTAGCTGTGTTCTACATACATTTGGCCACATCCACTGTTTAAGTGAAAGTCACAATGGGATTTCATGATAAAACTCTAATCAGCTATATAACCCTCTTTGAAAGCTTAGTCATAAAGAAATACCATAGCCAAATATTCATTAGGAGTAACAGTGCTTTTCATTGGCAAATACATAAATCCATTTTCAACCACTTATTTCTGACAGGATCACAATAGGCCAGCACTGGGTACAGGAGTGGAACACACCTTGGGTGGGAGGCCAGGCCTTCACAGGACATACATGCACACCCTCATACTTCATGGACATTTTAGAGACGTTAATTAAACACCATGCTTTTTAATTGGCACATACAGCATCAATACATTATTTCAACGTCTTACAACATTACCTATTTTTGACCTTAATGGGCCAAAATGTATTACCATCACTTTTATTCCGTGAGTGCTGCTGATTCGTTTTAAGGGGAAAGTTGTTTTTCTCAGATTAAATAAATTAAGTAATTTCACTTTTTAAATCTTTTGGTCCATTTTCTGTTTGCAGTCATTCGGCAAGGAGAAATTTGGTAGTAAGAGAATCGGATACATAATCAAACCATACACCAGACTTCAACAGACAACGTAGAATCTAAACAAAGGTTAATATCATAGATTTTATTTGTTTAGCAATTATTCCATAAAAATAATTTTGCCTTATTCTTTTAGGCACATGCTATTTACGTAGGGAGATATATAATTGATGCTCATCGAAACACTCCTTAGTTTTGCACGCATCCACATTAAAACACGTCCACTGTGTGGCCGATGCTTCGTTACACACTTCGTGTATAACGTGTAGTGTGGAAAACCGTCGTAAACAGAGCCGAGCTATTGGGTGCGTTCGACTTCATTCAGCCGCTTATAGCGCTGGCTTAAAGCGATGCATTCTGGTATGGACGCAATGCACGTTGGTTAGTTTTTGGCCAATCAGAAATGACCAAAATGCATCGCTTTAAGCCAGCGCTGTAGGCGGCTGCACGAATTCGAACGCACCCATTGAAGTATCGCGCAACGTCATTGCCGTGCGCCGGCCGCAGTGAGTCCCTCGCCGTTTCCGTGCGGCGTCGCGGCCGTTTTGCGTGGGCGCCCGCTAACGTCAATGGGGGGCGTTCCGGTGGTATTTGTACGAACGCAGTGCATCAGCCTTTAGATCGCAGCGGACGCCCGTTATAGTGCGTTACAGATAAGGGCTAAGTGTGGGCAGCGCCGAACCAGCACCCGGCCGCCTGCGATAGTACCCCGAGGAGCGGCATCGGGAGCGGCCGCTCGGATACCCCGGGGGGAGAGCAGCGGCCGGCCGTGTTCGGGCCGAGATGCGCGGATGGTCAGCCCGCTCCTGCGCTGTATCTGACCGCCCGGCTCGCCCGTGCTGACAGGTCAGTGGCCGCCTTCGCACGCGTTAGCACCGGCTATCCGCCGCGCTGAGCCGCTCCCCTGCGCAGCCGCCCGGCAGCTCGGGGCCTCGGTGCTCCGGGGGCTCTGGGTGCCGGTGAGAATCGCCGTGACACTTATATACTTATATACAAATACAGCACCGCAAATAGCACTTGGGTAACAGTGTAACAGTGGAAAGAAGCATGTATACATATATACCAGCGGTGTGTGTATTACGTGTGTGCATGGCGATGGATTAAAAATGTAACAAAGTAGATCATTCAGCAGTGATTTTAGCTTATCTAAAATTAAGTTCCATATTGCACTTGAATATTCCAGTCAGATTATTTGGCACAAAATACTATGATCATTACGTTCAGCTATAATAAATATGATACATATTCATTTAATACATATTTTATTTTAAAGGTATATTAGCAGTGTATGTATTATGCATGTCGACGAATCTTAAGACTGTGACGATCATTCAGCAGTGATTTTCAGCTTATTATTTCTGTAAAATTCCATATTGCACTTGAATATTCCAGTGACAGTTTGTCTGGCACATATTACCATGGTTATTACTTTCATCTGAGTTGTGTAATTTTGAAATGTCACCACTGAACCAGCAATCCCGATTACCTTTAGTCACACGAAACATTCATTCGTTTTACGGGCTTTCAAAAGCTATTTGCACAATGTGCGATTTACTTGCAGAACGCCCTATGCTGCAGCCTCAGTCCGCACGGCCCGAAAGTGTGTCTTATGTGTTCCCTGTCCGCCAGCTGCAGCTTGCGAGCGAGTGCTGGTCTTGGTCACACTTGAGTCTAGCAAAAGCAGAAGATACAAGATGTCAGAGGGGGAGAGCAAGACGGCCACGGCTGGCGAAAGCAAGCTGGACGCGGGAGTCCCTGCAGCAAGTGCCCAGGGTGTGTCCTCCATGTCTCCCCCAGTGTCCTCCGTCACGCCGGTGGCCCCTGCTCCTGAGGATGAGGAGGAGAGTGAGGACGAGTCTGACATTTTGGAGGAGAGTCCCTGTGGACGGTGGCAGAAACGCCGGGAAGAGGTAGAGTGACGTCTGCTGCTTCATTCTAAATAACCATGTTATTATCATTACTACAACTGTTGTTGTTGTTAGAAAACTGGAAAGGATAATTAGTTAATTGGTTAAATAGTTTGTCACATAATTACTTTATTGGTTAGCATAAAGAAGGTCAATGGGAATCACTTGTTTTTACTTTCTATTTAATTTACTTACTGTATTTCCGTATATTGTAGTTATCTGATGAAAATCATGTATGTCCACTTTTTGACAACTGAATTTCTGCTGTAGAGGGAATGTGCCCATTCTCTTTCGTCTGCTGTAGAGGGAATGCGCCCATTACGCCCATTCTCTTTCGTCTGCTGTAGAGGGAATGCGCCCATTCTCTTTCGTCTGCTGTAGAGGGAATGCGCCCATTCTCTTTCATCTGCTGATACCATTTGGCTTCTAATTGACCAATGAAATTTTTTTTTTTAGTCGTCTAACTAGAATTTTGTGTTTTTACTAGTTAATATTTGTATTCATGATGGATGTTTGTAAAGATTTCAGTAATTCTAACAACTTAATGTTGATAGCTAGCTAACATCTTTGTTAATGGTGAAAATAAAGTGAGATTTGTATCTTGTTGACACTGACATTGCCTGACAATATTTAAAACTCTTGACAGTCCATTTAAAACATTATACCATTCACTGAGAGCTGTGTAAAGATTTTTTTGTGGCACTACATTTATTTTGTAAATCAGTTTCTGAGAAAATGTATTTATTTTCCCACAATCATGAATTAATGCAATTTTGGGGGTACGAGCTTAATTGGACACCAGCGATTGTTTTCAGCAGGATCAGTCTAGTCGACCGTGCTGAAAAACAGCAGTTTGTAGCAATACACTGCAATGCTCTTTATAGCTCATTTTAAACGACTGCGTACATTTATTGGCGTATATTTTATTCTTCTACTAGGTAAACCAGCGTAATGTCCCTGGTATTGACGTTGCCTACCTAGCCATGGACACGGAGGAAGGCGTGGAGGTGGTGTGGAATGAGGTTATGTTCTCGGAGAGGAAGAACTTTAAACTGCAGGAGGTAGGCTGGTCGGTTCCTCAGCAGCTCGCACCCTGGGGTGTCTTCCTCAATATGCTTTTGTGTGTAGCAAGACCTAAGTGACTCATCGTGCAAACTTGACACTAGTTGTATCCTAACTCTGTCTGATTAGATAAAATGCATTGCACAGGTGTTTTAAAAACATGTCTTTTTCTGTTTTTTTTACCTCCTTTTGAGTATCTTCCAATGTTTCTGCAAGCTGTTTTAAGACAGACATAGAGGATGGCATGCAGAAGTTTCATAGTGCTTCCCCTAGTCCATTGTAGGTAAATCTTCTGAATTATAAACGAAGGCAATCTCAACCACATGTCGTAATTTACAGTGCGGTGTGGCTGACCGGTGCTCTTCAGAGACCTGTTCCTCTTTCATTATTTCACTTGTGGTTTCAGGTCCACAATATGCTATTCATGTGATAAAATAACAATATTTTTGACAATTATTGCCAGTATTTCCAGGTATTGTGAAGATGGTTAGAGTTCCCCAGGTTTCATGTTTCATGGGGCTCTGTATTGCGCGCTGAGTAGTGTTATTTTTAAAATGGCGTCTTTGCATTATGTTCTGTGTCTGATAGGAACCGGGATATATGTATGTACTACAGATTCTCAGAATTGCACTTCGCAGTTACAAAATCTGTGCAGACTAATGCATAATCATCCACTGCAGTGGACTGCCTTTCAACAGTCATTCCCTGATTCAGCTCTTATTGAAAATAAAGGGTGTTACTGATAGAGACATATATAAAACAGATACTTTTTTACTTTTACTTTGGCTGATGTAACACTGAAATTTCCATTCAGACACAAACGTAGTACAGTGCAAAAATAAAGTTTAAAAAAATTCAGCAATGACGAAACACAATCGAGGCAAAAAAATTGTAGAACAATCAAGTAAATATTGGGGCTGTCAGTTGATTAAAATAACTAATTAACTGTGCAATGGATTAATCACAACCAATAACTTGTTTTTTTAGTCAAAATTTCTTTATAATGCATATTTAAATATAAGATCAATCACCAAATTAATGTAGAATAATCTCAAAGGATGTATATTTCAGACTCCAATGTTTAATGGCATCCTTGATCAATCAACCAAACACGGAACTATGCAGTCTTGTAGGAGTTTCTCTGAACAGTCCCTTTTGACAAATTTTAAACTTGCTTACAAGCAGCGCAGAGTACAGTGAATAGCACTGAGACGAGCCTGCTGGTATATTTTGGTTCATGGCTACACAATATGGCGGTTCCGCCCCATAATGCACTGTACGATGGCGCTGGTTTTGCAGCATGTCATAGGTCCGGCCCCGCACAGAAAGTAAACATAATGCAGCTGTGTTAATTGCATTAATTTAACAGGTTAGATATTTTAGATTAATTGCAACGATTAGCACATTCATTTTGACAGCCCTAGCAAATATATACACCCTGTGGACTGAGATGATATCTGAGATTTGAAAACCACTGGGTATTTACAGGAATGTATGAGGAGTAAGATACAATATAGTCAGCGTGCAGGTGTGGTTTTGAATGCAATAAGTACACACTGGCAATAAGTGCAGAAATACAGTCCAGGTAAGGGGGTGTGGATGGGGGTAAAATGCAGATTATCTGGTGCATTGAGAAAGTGTATTGCACAGCTATCCTTTGGATATATTGCATATGAGTTATAGCTGTAGCATATCCCTGTAGAGGTTGATGGCACCTCCCTCTAGAGAAATGGTGGCTGAGGTATGCAGCCTAATAGCCATGAGAGAGAATGACCGCAATGTGGCACAATGTGGCACTCCTTGTCACACTGTGGCTGGGTCAGCCAACATGCTCTTCATGTAGACAAGCATGTCTTGGAGGATGAGGGAGTTGTTGTTATCTACGATTGTCATTAATTTGGATGGAACTCTTTTCTCAGCCAGAGAGACCTCCATAAGGTCTCCATGGCATTCCCATGGATGTAGACCTTGAATAAAATTTACAGAATTAAATTTGTATATGTGAAATTGTCTTGTCATCCCAACAGGAGAAAGTCAGAGCCATTTTCGATAATTTGACTCAGCTGGAGCACCTGAATATTGTAAAGTTTCACAAATACTGGGCAGATGTGAAGGAGAACAGAGCTCGGGTAGGTTCCCGCTGTCAGAGAAAGTGGGCTTTAGTCACAGTGACTTTTCATTAACAGTGAATCATTCCGGGTGTCATTGTCATTGCACGTTTTATAATTAGGTCTTTCTGTTTTATGTAGTACTGCTCAGATGGGAATAGTCCGTAACAAATGGCCGTTTTCTTTTCTAGGTCATTTTCATCACTGAATACATGTCGTCTGGGAGCCTGAAGCAGTTTCTGAAGAAGACGAAGAAAAACCACAAAACCATGAACGAAAAGGTGTGTTTGCTATTCGGGTTTAATTCTGAAGTCAAAGATTTAGTCATGGCATAACGGCTTGTAGTCTTTGGCTCACTTAATGATTCTCTACTCACTCAGCCTCAGGTTATAAGTCATCCCATAAAATCACTAGTAGTAATGTAACCAATGCCCAGCATTGACTAATATGCTAAGTCGTCATTGCACAACATTCTTACTTATTGGCCCCGACTGTATTCCAGGTAGATTGAGTAGCCTTTGTCTGATGGCTTTGTCTCTTCATCCACAGGCCTGGAAGCGATGGTGCACTCAGATCCTTTCTGCTCTCAGGTCTGTCAGCCCTTGTCAATACCAGCCTCTGCACACCATTAACTTTTGTATTTTCCTCGTTTGTGTTTTCTATTTTTTAAATGTGTAAAAGCATCCGTTATCTGGCTCTCCTGTTCCTCAGTTATCTCCACTCCTGTGATCCGCCAATCATCCACGGAAACTTGACGTGTGACACTATTTTCATTCAGCACAACGGGCTGATCAAGATTGGCTCAGGTATGGGGTGTTTTGTGAAACTAAACAAAATGAGCCTTATCAGAAACCTGGAAGAGCATCCTGAATTCACAATTACAGATAAATCAGAGCTTCTGAGCCAAATCACTGTTTCTCTTAGATCAGGTGAACTCAGCACAACAGTGTGTAGTTTACGGGACTATCGAATAGCTCCAGGGATGCGGTCTAACCCGTCTCTCTGATCCTCACTCGAACGTCGCTTTAAACAAAGGTGTCTGCTGAATAAATAAAAATGTAAGTCAATTAGGGTGTCCAGACAGGTTAAATTCGTAACGTGAGTTTCCGTACAGTAGTGACCATAACGTGTTCTTTCCCATAGTGGCACCAGACACTATCAACAACCATGTGAAGACGTTCCGAGAAGAGCAGAAAAATTTGCACTTCTTTGCACCTGAATATGGCGGTAAGATCCGGGCTGTTTGACGAACGCGAGTTAGTCCACATCGGTGCACTCTGATGATCCATTTCTGATGATCTGTTTGCTTCTCTCTCGTAGCAGTGACAGACGTCACTACAGCAGTTGATATTTACTCTTTTGGAATGTGCGCCTTAGAGGTAAAAGTTTAAAAATCATTTTGTTTGTTTAACTGTTGTCTCTGTCACTAATACCAGAAAGAAATGGAGGATGTCGACAAAGCGGGAATAGTGATTTTTTTTTCATTGCACACAGGGGAACCAAACTTGTGATAGTCACTTAAAAATATATATATAGATTTATGTTAAAATAAATGATTCAAACACATCCAACGAAGACTTTGAGAAAAGAAAGAGACATACTATGGATTCCCTTGCAGATGGCTGTGCTTGAGATCCAGAGCAACGGGGAGTCCACGTACGTGTCACAAGAAGCTATAAATGGTGCCATCCAGTCCTTGGAGGACCCGTTGCAGAGAGTGAGTGTCTTTGGGGTCCTGTAGCAAGTGGCTTGTGGTTGGTGGGCCAGATGGTACAGGAACCCCATGCTGTTCCAGTCGCTCATGCTCCATGCCCCTTATTTTTCGGCTTTGCTGTGATTAAACCTGTCTGAGTGCTTTCTCGTCCTCCCTGAGTAGAGACCGATGTTCAGTAGTAAATCAGCCAATGAGTCCTTTTAAGCCAAGTCCAGCTATCGATGACCATCATTTTTGATTACGTATCATGGAGTTTGAGAGGATGACACGTGTAGGTGTTGTGCTCCTGGTCTAAGGTACAGGAAGCTGGTGCCTTCAGGGTTTATTGTTCTGACGCCGATGCCACTGCCTTGTGCTGTAGGAGTTCATTCAGAAGTGCCTGGAAGCAGACCCCCACAAGAGGCCGACGGCCAAGGAGCTGCTCTTCCACCAGGCCCTGTTCGAGGTGCCGCAGCTGAGGTTGCTGGCCGCCCACTGCGTCGTCACCCATCAGCGTGAGTGAGCCTCCAGCCTGTGTGCGTGTTCAGGCCTCATGATGTATGTACCGTCAGGAGAGTGCTCCTAGTGTGCCGCACCAGGGACCTGCTGTCATATTAACCATGCTGATGAAACAGCCTGGCTAGCTCAGTTGGTGGAGTCCTGTGTTCAAGCCCCACGTTGGGTCACGTTATTTTTTCTGCTTGTGCTAACAACATTAACGGTTATGGGTTTGAAACCCAGGAAGCTCACACAAAAACAGTAACCTTCCCTCTACTGTAAGTCTCTTCTGGATGAATATATTGAATAAATGTAAAGGAGACATTATTTTCCTAGTCATTAAATATCATGTAATGCAAATACCAAATAAACACTGGTCTTGTCTTTAACTTTTTTTTGGGGTGCTGTTACCCCCAGCAACTGTACAATTCCATCCATCCATCAACCACTAGCTTATGAACAGATTCACAGGGTGATTTTATTGCTCTTTATAGTTTCATCTTTCATTTCTTGGGGAAATTGTGTGTTTGTAAATATGTAGAATGCATTTTTAGGCATATCTTTAATGTTAATATTCTGTAATCTGTTCCTCCTGTTGCTGCAGATATGATTCCTGAAAATGCTTTAGAGGAAATCACCAAGAATATGGACCCTAACCTTGTAATACTAGAGAGGAAGGATGGTACCCAGCTGAAGTAAGGGTCCCGTTTTTATCGTGCGTCTTGGCTTTTGTGGTCATTCTGTGGGAAATGGGCTGTCTCTCTGTATCCATGACTTTGCAGCAAATAGGCCATGCTGTATTTGGAATTGTATGTTTATATATTTAACTAAATATTGGTGATGGAGGTTTTTAAATGTTTATGTTTTTTAAGACGGTGTAAAAAGGGAGTAAGATGTCAGTTTATACAATCAGGTCACAATAATTTTGATTGATTTATTAAAGTATAAATTTGTCCTGTTTCTCTTCCTTGCCGGGTGGACCCTTAGACTTTCTCAGTTTCCTGCACTTGAGCTGGATAAGTTCCTGGAAGATGTAAGGTGAGGAAGACTATGCCATCGCTCAGTCTGGCGCCCTCTGGAGGCCAGAAGGCTGCTGAGCACATGCCCACTCAGTCCGGCTTCCACTAGAGGGCACTGGTGTAGCCATACTCAGCAACACACCAGCACCAGCGCTCAGCACTGACACTTTGAGATACTTTGGCTGGAATTCTCTGCCGCACTTTGCGCACACAGCTTCGCGTGTTCCACTTACATGGCCTTCTGCCTCGCAGGAACGGGATCTATCCCCTCACGGCTATCAGGATGTCAGCTCCCCAGCAGCCACAAAAGGAGGCGGCGCAGTCCCCTGTGGCGACCCCCTCCATCAAGACTCCAACTCCCGAACCTGCCGAGCTTGAGTACCGCAAGGTGAGAGACGGGAGAAACACACAGCACATCCTGAGGCAGTCCTCCAAGGGACTAACCGATTCAGCTACTAGGGATGCAAGATTACATAACATGTGAACTGTGCAAACTGCTGATCCTTGATATTTTCATCTACAAAGTTTTATGTAAAGATTCTATTTATAAGTGCCCTTCCCAGCATAGTTACCAGTTGCCTGAGAACACAGGACTGCAGAAGAGAGGAACAAAAAAATGCTTTCGGTCGAGCTAGCAGGGAAAACTGCTCTGAGTTATCCGAGGTCAGCTGGCTGACACCCCTGCTTTTTCCTTCTATTTTTCTCCCCCCTCCCGTTACCACTTCCTCTTTCTCGTTTTCTCTTCATTTGTCTCTTCTCGATCTTTCTCCT
>JAODKM010000025.1:9145701-9163689 GCA_026780845.1 Petrocephalus sullivani
TGGGGGGGGGGTTTCGCCCCCCTGCATCACCTGGACAGAGCCAGTGAAGCAGATAGACCCCCCCCCCCACCCCCCCCAGCATCTCAATTTGGGAGGTGCTGGGAGATCACACAGCCAAAAAATGTGGCCGCAGCGGATGTGGGACACAGACTAGCTAAGCGACATCTCAGTTTGTGAAACACCAACCATACCACGCTACACACAAACCCTAAATAGCAACCATCGTGTGATTATAACAATTGCCCCGCATGATAACAGCTACATATACAATGGGCAAACCCAAATAAGGCTCAGTTTCACGTCACAAAGCATTCTGACCCACTTCTGAGGCACGTTTCATCACACATTCGTCTTAAATGGTTCTCGTTACTGCCGGGGACTGGGCCCATCTGGCTGCCCGCGAGGATGTCTTTGAAGAGCGCAGCCGACCGGCGAGGAAACAATGCAGAGAGCCACAGATTTCCCTATGGAGCCCCCCCCAAGGCAAGTACGAGGGTCCATCAATCGCTGCTCCCACTGCCGAACTGTCAGAGGCAGAGACCTCCGGCTGAAACACTCAATAAACACCTCAAGCTGCAGAAACGTCTGACAACAGCTGGAATCAGCAAAAAAAAAAAAAAAGTCACGTTCTACATTTTTATAAAAATTTATAACCACCGCTCATTTAGCAAGTACCTCAGCAACCACTTGCAACGTTAATTAACTTAATTCAAACAAAAAAAATTCCGACCAAGGCTCACATTGATGACCAAATTTCATGCACCTGATGACAATCTACACCAGAGTGAGAGAGATTCCGGAAGTAGAATGTACAAAATGTTGGAATGTCCACTTCATGAAGGGTGACAGAAACTGAGTACTGAAGGCTGCGGTGAAATTATAAGCGCAGTCAGTCACTCCTAGCTTACGGTCATTTGCACTTAGCTACCATTTCGCTTATAAGCTATCACTTATCGCAATAGTATAAGACACCGGCAACATGTGTATGATTACTTCAAAACATTCCTAATGCACATTTATGGTACCAGAACAACAGTCTTCGTTATGCATTTAGGCAGATCGCATGTGCGTGCTCGTTTGTAAAGAGATAACGGATAAATACTGGGTGTGTTAACTTTGGTCAATTAAAAGCCTATCGATAAATCTACAAATAAATTATTTCTCAGCTGGTGTGACTATGGGGAGGGTGGTGGCAGTTAAGGGGATATAGGCCTCCCCACAAGAAGAGAATGGGGGTATAGGCCTCCCCACAACAAGAGAATGGGGGTATAGGCCTCTCCACAAGAAGAGATTGGGGGTATAGGCCTCCCCACATGGGATATTAATTGTTACAAACAGAGGCTGGTAGGCTGCCGGGAGCTGGCAGGCAGGAGAAGGAGGCCTGCTATCGGCGGTCGGGGACATAATTAGCTTATAGCTGGTGGACCCTCACCCACATGCTGTTGACAAACAGACATGATGCCTCACCCACAGCCGACCCCCACTGGACACCATTCAGCCTCCCTGAGGGACTTTCGGCATCGTAAACCAGGCCATATTTATACACTGGGACACATCAGCATGGAATAAGTCAAGGCGACATTTATACAGACTGCACGGCGCACACAGCATACTCATAAGTGACAGTTTCACATCAGTGATTTAAAAAAATAAATAAACAAACAAACATTTTGATTGGCCGAAGTCACAATATATATAGTTTTATCACAAAGATTGTTAATATCCACGCTAATAAGAGTTATTGCCAGTTTACAAAGGAAATAAATATCCAGGACACTATTCAAAATGACAGCTGCAATTATGTACAATATCTTCTATATATGTAGCGATCGATCATCTTTTACGGATGGGGTAATTGATCAAGCTGACAGAGTTGAGGAGTCTGGGAGATTAAGGGGGTCCCCACAGACTGGGGGCCCTTGAGGGGACAACCACCCATTAATGCTTACATCTGCCATGGGGCTTGTGGCATAAGCCCCCTGATTGAGGACATACATCCCTCTTCACCCAAGCCCCTCCGCAGAAATCGGGGCTCCTAGCATTCCAAAGGTTCAAACACAGTTATCAGAAAATGGGGCTCCCAGTTACATGACATAGTACTATGGAAGAGATCTTCAGATTTAACCATCTGTACATCCATCCACCACCAGCTGCTTATCCTGGTGATGATCAGAGCAGAGGCATATTAGGTCACTAGGCAGGGGTACACCCTGGACAGGACGCCAGGCAGTCACAGGGCACCGACGCTTTAGAGATGCCAATCAGCCTGGCTGCATGCTTTTGGACTCCGAGAGGTAATCTACACGACCAGGGCAGATGACTTCAAATCGGCGCGCACACACGCATGCACACACAGACACGCACGCACAGACACGCGCGAGGCAGAGAATTCAGCTCAATTCACAAGCAGCTTTTCCAACATGGCTGCCTCAAGACGAGATCAGGAAAAGCGATGCTTACTGACATGCCACAGGTTAGGGTAATGATGGCGTAAAAGAATATTAAACGAAAGGTGAAAACTGGAGAAGAGGAAATGAAACTTCAGAGTTTGATACACAACGGGGTTCTGTGACGATCTGAGAACAAAATCAAATCACAGCACAAAAAACAAGCTTCTTGTCATTTCAGTGATACATTCCTAACAATGGCCGGCGGCTGTTGATCGTACCAATTAGCATCTAGACGCGGGGATGTTTAGAAGACGCCCTGTCTGGACGGTTTTGCTTACATAACTTTGCTTACATTCCTTTGCTGGTGGTTAGCAGAGCGCGAGGTGAAAGTGAGCGCAGGATTGATGCATGCTACCCTGGCGTAAACATGCCCTGAAAACCCAGCATGCGATGCTGTGACTCTTTCCGAACACCCCTCTCTCCTCAACATTAGACAAGGACAAAGCCAATCAGAGAGGCGAAGGGAGCAGGTGAGAGAGCTCGGGCATTTGGCTGCAGGTGGCCTTAAAGTGACTCGCTTTCCTGACTCGGGAGAACACGGCAAAAGGAGGCGAGAGTGTTAAAGCAGTTTAATTTCACAGAAAGCACATGCCATTTATTCATAGGCAGAAGCTGGCATATACACAATACCCCTATAGGCAGAAGCTGGCATATACACAATACCCCTATAGACAGAAGCTGGCATATACACAATACCCCTATAGACAGAAGCTGGCATATACACAATACCCCTATAGGCAGAAGCTGGCATATACAACACTCCTATAGACAGAAGCTGGCATATACAATACTCCTATAGACAGAAGCTGGCATATACAACACTCCTATAGGCAGAAGCTGGCATATACACAATACCCCTATAGACAGAAGCTGGCATATACAACACTCCTATAGACAGAAGCTGGCATATTCAATACTCCTATAGGCAGAAGCTGGCATATACAACACTCCTATAGACAGAAGCTGGCATATTCAATACTCCTATAGACAGAAGCTGGCATATACAATACTCCAAGAAGGAGTTAAATCTAACAAGGTTATTACTGTAGCTTCTACGGGATGTGAAGAAAAAAAAAACTAAGAATGGGCCGTGCTGAGATGGTGAAGGCCACAGAAAATGACCCCGCCTGCAACAAACAAACAGCAGTTAAGCTGCATTGTAACAATTTCTACTCCACCCAATACCCCCCATACAAATAAAAATCCTTTCCTAAAAATGGAAGAGTCCAAATGACACTGTCAGAGAGCCTTACACTCACACCTATAAATCTGATAAGGAGACCGAGAGCCAGGGCATGCGGTGCGGGCTGGAGTAATGGCGGAAACATGCAGCCCAAAGCTGGTAAGCTTTTATCATTAGCCACTTCGTAATATCCTCATAATAGTAAAACCATTATAAGAATGTGTTAAGCAGCACACATTTAACATTTAATTTAATGGTTTGAAAGCTATGTTCTCTTACTCCTGAAACAGACATGTCGCTTAACTGTAAGAAGAACAGATTACATCTGCAGAATTTCTCTAAGGAATTTGTGTCAGGTATTCAGACCGTGAAACTTCATGCTTACTTCGGGATGGTATAAGACAGGTTGTGTTTACAGGAGAGCCCAGAGACTATCACAGCAGCTACAGTTTCGGAAAACGTCCCCCCTGTGTTTACACCTCACCATTTTTGCTAGCGGCCGACAAACTCAAAGAACGACAAAGAAACAAACTCATCCCTCACCACTACAGCACTCTAATTTGAGGCACGCCTGACCATCCTTCAAATACCACCCGATCTCATAGACCACCCAAGAATACCATGTTTTCATGCCAACTATAGACCTATACCACAAACGCAGAATAGCTAAAAATGATGTAAAATTATATAAGCAAATGTCGTAAGGCAGCAGTAGCTAAGAGTCTGGACCATGCGTTACACGTCGCACCAGCTAAATCAAGCCATAGTGGTGTAAACACCCAGAATCAGACAGTCAGGAGCGAGATTAGGCCTCAGGGACCCATTCATCCTTCGACAAGCAAAACGGGGATTGATCCACGGGGCAGATGCTCGGTGCCATTTGTGCAGAGATTACACTCTCACTCTAGCCAAGCAGTAAGACGAAAAACACAATTTCCATAGGGTACAATAAAAAATAAGATATCATTATGTCAAATGGTTAAGCATATGATTACCATCTTCATTTGCATACTGATACTCAGTGTCAGTCATGCTGTACCCTGCTATATGTACCCATTTTGGCCCATTATAGTTATATACACAATGTTATATTATACACTATGCATATAAAGTATATACTACATAGTATAGTATAGTATATTTTGGCATAGACCCTGATTTACCTCACCCCACCCCACCCCAGAGAATAACAGTGCACCCTCTCCCAGAGTGACCCTTCTGCTACAAGGTCAACGGCTGCCAAGACCACTGGGGGTTCACCCCCAGTGATGTGTGTACGCAAAGCGTTTCCACGGTGACCGCTTCATTCCAGACATCAGCCTAATGACACTGCTCTTCCGCTCGCTAATGGTGTTGGCTGTGTGGGAAGCCGTTTCTGGGGGAGACTGTTCAGTACTTCTACTCTGGAGCCCACAGTGCACCATGTGCGCGATACCTGGCACACAGTATTTTATGGCAGCTGAGTATCTGTACCCAGGATGCTACATCATACTCTGATATCATCAACCACATTAATAGACCAAAGCACACATCAGATGCCTGTACAGGAAATAAAAACCATACTAAACAGCAGCAGTCTCCTGAACTGCAAGCACTTTGGCCCCTTTGGGTCTGGTTCCTCGCAAGGTTCCTTCATACTAGGGAGGTTCTCCTTGCCACTGTTGCCTGTGGCTTGCTCGCCCCGGGGCTTTGGGCAGAGCTAATGTAAAGCGCTTTGAGATACAATGTAAAGAGTAAATAAATATTATTATTATTATTATTATTATTATTAACAACAACAATAATAATAATGTAAAATTTAACTGAATTAAATTAAAATCACTACACTTCACCCAAAAAAAAAAAAAAAAAAAAAAAACTTTTTAAGGCTCAGATGTGAAAACTGATTTCCGAGTACCTCAAAGGTCTGAGGGTTTACCTTATTCATCAGAAATTCATACATTAACGTATTTTGCTGCGAAGCCACACAGATCCTCCAGCTGTGAGCTGTAGAGAACCGGGGCAGAGAGCTTCTGGAGCCAACTCCAGAGCCGGTGCGGTCAAGGTATTATGGGATGTTTTGAGATGGGGACCGTTCTGGGGCACCGCAGTGAATTGGGCTCCGAAGCCCTCATACAACTCAGGTCCACGCGTTCGGCCTCGTAAGCGAGATGGCCGCCCCAAAGAAACCTAAATTACACGTGCACGAGCACAGCGAGCCTGGCAGGGATTTTAAGGGAGGGGCTTGCGCTCTGCAGGCCTTCCGTAAAAAGAGGCCAGAGTGAATTCCCACCAGCGGGGAGGCCGGCACATCCACAGCCTGTCATTAGCATCTTGAACCAGAGAATCGCTTCACGAAAGTACCAGTACCCTAACCCTAAGGGGAGGGGGGGGTGAAATGTGCAGCTAACAGCCAAAAATAAGCCTCGCGGTGCAAAGGAGGGTCGTTACCACTAAAGCCACTTCTAAACAGTGCGGGCTGTTTCTAAGCACAACATCAGAGCCAGGGCACATGTGAAGAGGGAGGGGACGAGGGGAGGGTGAGGAGAGGCCCATGGGAAGCAGTCCCAAAGCGGGGGTCCCCCTCCGCCGGCTCAGCACGCTGACGTGGGCTTTCCCATCACCCTTCAAACCGCTAAAAACCTCAAAGACAGCACCCAACCAAGGGAGTGAATGGAGAAGCTAACTGGCATCAAAGCTCGAGTGAAGACTAGGACCACATCTGAAGCTGCCTTTACACGAAACTCCTGGCAGTCACAACCCAACGTATAATAAAGAAGTGTTGGCAAAAATGTCAGATTTAATGAAGTCAAGAAAAAGAATCCGAAAAGCCATTTAAACACGGGAAAACACTGCCACCAATTTGAGAAGCAACTCATGAAATCAATACCAGTAATAACCTCTCTCTTCAACGTAAAAAGCAGTAATAGTAACTTTATACTTTTCAAGCCATAACATCAGTCATCTGTTTACTACACAGAAGCAGCTAATCAAATAGTAACCATTAAATGCCTCCCACAAGCAACCTACCAGTTTATGATTACAGACCTCCTGAAGGACACTGGCTAAAAATATTTGGATTTGGTTATTTTAGCCCAGAGCTATTCACGGTCCTCAAAGGCCGAGCCCTGCTGATTTTCCAGCTTTTCTTTACCTCTCAGCCAGGTGTGAAGCCTCCAGCCAATCAGAATCAGTAATTATTAAACAAACTACCTAGAAGAACTAAAACACGGCCTGGATTTGGAATCAAGGTCCAGATTTGAAGAGCTCTGTTTTAGTCCAAAGGATTGTTAAAGCATCAGCAGTGTTTCAAACAGCAGAGTCTATTTGGTTGACTGAAAACATCACAATTACAATAAAGTTACGACTGTACCTTAGGACCATCATCATGCCAACTGCAATACCTGCCCGGGAAACAGGGACAATGACGGGGAAAACGGTACCTGACTAAAGACTAAATATGTTCAATGTTGTTTACGACGAACACTTGGGCTCTCATACCACATTCCTGTCACAAATGATGAAATTCTGATAAGGGGAGATTTCAACAGACTGCAAGATGTTGCAGGAAGAAAGCTGGGCCTTGCCGGAAATGTTCCGCGTCTCCCTGAAGAACACCGGTCAAAGTCAGAGCTACGACGGAATCCGACAGGAAGATGAAAAACAGACGGACCACATAGAACTTGGTGTCAGACCTTTAAAGGACATTTAAAGGCAACATTAAACGGAAAGACATGGAGGACATTGGAAAGATGAAAGGCAATGGAGAGCTTGTTGGCCAATGTATACAAGAGCACAGATGAACCCAAGTCAAAGACAAAGTCCTTCCCTGGCCCCGCCCCCGGGCCCGATCCACACAGGCCACGACCCCCCAGCCCCGCCCCCAGCCCCTACCTGTGGACATAGTGCAGCTGGTGCACCGAGTCGATGGCCAACACCATCTCGGCCAGGTAGAATCGCGCCATTTCCTCCGGCAGCCGGTCCTCGAATTTACTGAGCAGCGTCAGCAGGTCCCCTCCCACGTAGTAATCCATCACCAGGTACTGCGGGGGACGGCAAAGTGTGAGAGAATCTCCACCAAGGTTCCCACATCACCATCCCCACAAGTCACAAGGCATGACCTCACCGATGCCTCCAGGACTAAACTGAGAACCTGGCCAACCTGGAGCCCATCCAAGTACACTTCTTTTGATCACAAACAAATTCCTATATGGTGCTTTTGCCCGATTCATTTTCCTAAAGTGACAGTGTGGGAATTAACAAACATTTATACCGATAAATGTGCTTCCAAATCAGAAAAACAGGTGCTACCTTTTCTATGGGAAATATCGCGAGGTATAGAAGTACCACCTAGGGGTGCACCAATGTCAAAAATTTGGCTGACACCAATAACTGATATGCTTTTGTCAAAATATTACTGATAACTGGTTAACCTCTGAGATCCAAAAATCTGTAGTGAAACTGATGTTAGTGACCTCACTTCTTGAGATGTCATGAGTATGTGTAGTAACTATATCATATAACATAGGCAGTGAGAGCTCAGCGAAGCAGCGAATGAAACCGATGAAATCCACTACAAGAGATGGCTGATCGTCCAATGCAAATGACCTTCAATACCCAAAAACGTGATATGATCACTGGACTACCAACTCTTCTTTACAAAAAAACAAAATTTTATTTGACAAGAATATATAAGAAGTTAACCATAATCACTGTTTAAAAGCAACCACAGGTAGTCACATTACAATAAGCATAATAAACCACAAACATTCCAATAAACAAATGTATTATTTTGGGGAGAAAGGATAGATAGTCAATATGACTAACCCTAGAGGGCACAGAATGCTTTTGAGGCAGCAGACCCACATAAGGAGCGCAAAGAAACATTGTGGCAAGTGGTTGAGTCATTTTAATAAAGTTAATAAATGAATAAAATTAATAAAATTTTAAAAAATTAAAGTTACTCTTTATTAACAGCCACTATAGGGCTAATTTTAACAGCGGCACAGACCGGGAAACCAATAATATACATATATACATACGCTTAATATAAATACACAATTAATAAACGCAGTGCAAAGCAAGCTGGGAGCAGCATAACTAGCCCTGCTTTAAAATAAAATACTGTCTTATATTCGGGCCAGTACAGCATTTTAGCAGTTTAGTCTTTAGCTCTTATAATATGGACTAAAGTCCAAATATGGGCCGGCGATATGAATAAAGATTCACACACTGCACCAAAGTCGATGTCTTGATTTTTAAAGAACATCGACCAATACTGCTGTCAGTCGATATCTTGTGTCTCTCTAGTAACACCTTCCTTAAGAAACTGAATAAGAAAGAGGAAGGAAATATTGGGGACAAGCGAAGGAACGTAGAAACTACAAGTGCTGCAAGAGTCGTACTAGGGCTCACCAAGTAGTTGTCATCCTGGAAGGCGTAGTGCAACGTGGTAATCCACTGGCTGTCCCCGTTCACCAGGACGTCCCTTTCCTCCCGAAAACAGGCCGTCTACACGGAAAGGAGACATATAAAATAAATACAAACCAACGCAATGTTTCCAACAGGAACTCGTGCGATATACAAACCCTGGGCGTGACTCTGCTGTGCATCATCCCCGTACTTATTTGGAAAACTATGCTAATTGCCATTACTTATCTATGACATTGTAAACTACGCAAGCAGATTAGAAAAAAATCTACATCCTTTGTTAGGAGATTTGAGACAGTGCCAGAATTCAGCAGACCACCCGAACTGAATTTGATGGATCATATTAATATAAAAGCACATCATATGTAACATTTCAGGTGCTCTTCTGTCATTGGGTCCCAAGGAGCTGCTCTACCAAAACCCACAAAACCTTCCTCACCTCAGCACGCTTCAGCATCTCCCACTTATTAAGGATCTTCATGGCAAACACCTTGTCCGTGTTCCTCACCTTCACCACAGCCACCTGAAAGGCACGGGGAAGGTGATGGGAGGGGACTGGGATTTTGATGGCAGCCCGTTCCCCAAGGAGCTGCGCATAACTGGAGGCTGAGCAGAATTTATCAGACCACAAGTCGTGCGAGTGCTCGTTAGAAATGGGTCACCCTGCCATTTGGTTGACTTGGACATGAAGAGCCTGACAACACGCACTCCAACATTCCTAGTTAGAGAAACCCTCCATCGGCAAGGAATGCAGGAAATGAGGAGCCCGTTCTTGTCACATGGCAACTGTTTCTCTAGTATCCCAGAATGCAATGCACAGGCTTGGTGCAAAAGCCTGGGAACCCATGTGATATACTCCTTCCGGGAGGGACCTTCACTTCAGTGCATGAGGAAAGCGGGGCGTGGCCAAAATGGGGGGCTTTGTTCTGTTCGAGAATTCTCAGGAACTTGTTTTCAAGATTTGTTCCAAAAGACAATACCTTCTTCAGCATTATTATACCCATCCTCTCAAAACTGTGACTTCTAAAACTTATCTGGTCTTTCCAAGGGTACATGTGAACAATAACAAAACAGAACTAGTACTATAGAGAAGATTATAGTGGAAGATCAGCATTAACATTAAGATTTATTAATTGTAGGTCACGTTTTCTAAACAGCTAATACGTTCCCTCAACCAAGTTACTGAGGTAAGCTACTAAAAATACTTTAAAACTACAGAGGAAAAATGTTTTTTTGAAGTTTTGAGTCGAACAAAGGTCCAGCAAGCTGGTAAGCATGACGGGAATCCCCTCTGAGACCAGGACTTGTGCAGCTGTACATAATGAGGGCAGGTGGGGGGTTGGGTGGGGGAAGGAGGGTCATGGCAAACCGCCGCATCTCGACACGCACCCAGAACCCGGAGATAAGAATCCTGGCTAGGCTGTTCACTCAAATTCAGAATGAAAAAAGACAAAATCTAAGACTGCCTTCCTAGAGGGGGCCAAAGGTGAATGAGTTCCATCAGCCACCATTCATCCACAGCGATTAGCCAGCCTTTGTAAGATGTTCCAAGTAACAATGTGCACATCAGACTCACATGCTTGTCAGTACGTCCCGCTCACATAATCACGCTGAAGCTGGGGGACAGGTTCCTACAAGTGTCCCAGAGAGACAACACCTGCCAATTAACTTCATGCAATTCTATGAAATGTACCTAAGCCGTCCATAAGACTAGGCTGAAGCACTCTTAGCGGGAAGAGATCCGTTTTCTAATTATTATTGCCATATACTTACTTAACTTCAACTCACATATCTGATGGTGTTACACCAAGTGACCTATAGTAGAGGGAAGGGTGCGCTTGCTGGGATCTGAACCCACGACCTTTGTGTTCTTAGCACAATGCTCTTCTCGTTGGGCTACGGGCAGCTAAAACGAGTCTCGGCTTTGAGGGAGGGAGGAGCATCATTGAATGCCATATTGCGAGCCCAAACCGGGATTGCACTGAAGCAAGCCCAAACCAGGATGCAAAGTACAACCCCCATCATCCTCTGGGGTTTGCAAGATTTCGTAGGGAAGCAGGAACCCATGGTAGGCTGAGGGTTTTGGACCGACATTAAATATACCAAAGACTTAGGGGAAAAGGCAGCCAAACACTTTCTGCCACAAACACTCTAGTCGCAGACTGTACTGAACACAGAGCGCATAATGTATAACAGTCTGGCATCTTTCATGCTAAATCTACTTTTGTTTTGTCTTTAAATTTTCCTTATCTTAACAAGCCAAGATTAGTGATAAATTCCAAGTCGCACAGTGAAACACTTCTTAATCCTAAATATTACACTAATATATAATGAAATTATATATATATATTTTTTTTTTTTAAATAAGAGAAGTTCCTCAAGCTGCTTATAAAATAATGGGAACTACAAATACCACAGAATATGTATTTTAATAACACATAACCAAGTTACTAAACTGGAAAAAAAATAATAAGACAGGTTTGCAGAATATCCAATCCACGAAGCAATTATTTGCAGTAAACACTGTCCATGAATGACAAATTTGGGCCAGTTTTCAAGTCGAGTTAAATGGTTTTCCCAAAAAAATAAATAAAACAGAGGAGCCTTATCATAGGTACTTTCTGGCTTTTGTTTAGCAGCTGCATGGTGAGGGAGCTACAGGCCCGGACATGTACAGCGGTGCTTCTCACCGGTGATTTAAAGCAGCATATCACCTGCCTGTCCACCCCAGAAGCGACCCACGAAATAACCGCCAAGCCGTGAAAAAGTACGGATCAAGCGGAAGTGCGGAGCCGTGTCCTAAATATCGCCCTGAAAGAAACTTCGCTTTCATCCAGAGCTAAAAGCATCCACAAAGTAGACCGTGCCCTTGCATCAGAGATCACTATCTTTCCAACAAGCATTTCAAATACCAAATTCATCATTTTATTGGGCCAACAAGTTAGCAGGAGAATGCACAGGCTCACGAATAGTCCTTGGCTTTACACATTGTCCTGTTTAATATACCACATGCGAAAATACATGTTCCACTGTGGTACTGTGTGTCACTTCCTGCTTGTATTATGCTGCACTATAGCGTACCCCCCTATGAATTGGAAAATGTTACATTGCAGAGTCACTTTTGCTAAAATTACCACAGTGACCCCACATGAAAGGCTCTGGTATCAACGTCCACTAGCAAGAGGTGAAATGACTGAAAAATTAACTATTCCAGACAATTAACACGATACTGTGTGTTTCCTGACTTGTCCGAACGGTTTATTCCCAAATTCCTCAGGTGGAGACACTGGAAAGGACATGCTGAGACGAAGGTGAGATTAGCTAGTGAGTACCACAGAAAGCGCAAAAAAGAGAGAGCAGAACGTTGTGGTAGATATCCATGCAGGACCAGAGATGGCTTGAGAGGATCAGCAGCAGTGCCAGCATGTAAGAAGAACGCTCGTGCTCAAGGTGACAGCTGTATGCCAGTTAGGCCGGATAATAAAATGAAACGATGCCTTATTTATTTGGGTGGCCGCAGGATCGGATTCTGCGCCTATGATCGGAAGGTTGTCAGTTTGAATCCCGGTGCCAGCAACCCGTTTCTGCCATCGGGCCCCTGAGCAAGGCCCTTAACCCCCAATTGCTCTATGGCGTGTGGGGTCTTTGCTGTTGTACTCACCTGCATGTGTGTCTGTCTCTCTCACGGAGAGCAATTCAGGGTAAGTGAAAAAAACATCCTCTTAGGGATCGATAAATATCACTACTGTATTTGCCAAGTGCTTAGGAATTCTTTCGTTTTTGTAAACACAGGAGCATTTTCTGAACAACCCCAAAAGCAATAACTATTCTGCGAACCGTGGGGTTCAAACCAGCAACCTTTTCATCACAGGTACAGGGGGCTAACCCACTGAGCCACACACTTCCCATCCCGAACTAAGAGCCAAGGATAGGCTGAGGTAGGTGTGACTGGGAGGAGGCGGCATCAGGTGACCAACCAAGTGCCTCTGCATTTAACAACCCCGGAGATACAGTGACATCCGAGCTCCAAGTCCATGCTTCCTTTCTTCAAGAAAATAAATACATAGGTTGCAACTTTAAAACAAGTAAAATTATTGAATAGAATCACCTATAAAATACTGCGAGGTCAGCAAAGCTGGCTCACGGCCATGGGCTTCTGAGTATGTCAGTATCTACAGCCATAAAGTGGCCTCATTCTGATTAATTAGACATGATGTAATGTGGATATCAGATTCCCTTATACAGACAGAGGCCCACACCTCCAGTCTGCACACCTGATATATATCTGTCAGTAATTTGCCTTCCTGGAATACAAACACATATTCCGCCTACAGTCCTTTTACAAAGCACTGACATCATAACTCAATATAAACGCCTTCATAAAAAAGTGTCAATTAAACGCTTTGCATATAAGCATAGCAAACGCAGAAGGAACACTCCTTACGATTTTAAATGTTAACTATAGCTGTTTTACCAAAAGTATGAAAAAAAACAAGCATTTCTGTACAAAGGTGAAAAAAATCCAATACCCCTGAGACTTTAAATGCTAAAATCAGCGCTAGCCGTCACTGACTTATCTACTGAATGCACAAAAATAATCACTTTAGAACTGCACATTAATTCTTGTTCACGTTTACCCAGAAACGAAAATGTATTCTGCTAGCAGAAGCTTATGACTTGATTTACTATTCCAATTTATGCTGTGTTCCCAATCATATTCATGCAGAACAATGGTCAGGACTTCAAAAACAAGGCTTCATACGTAACAAAACGGCTGTGTTCTGTGGTTTCCATGCTGACTGCTAAACAGCCCAATGACCTCGTCCACACCTAAGGCACCCAGGGTCATGTCCAGGTTTATTTTTTAACTGCAAGAGGAGCGTTGCTGTCACTGTTCCAAGCTTACTTCACATTAACTCTTAGTAGAAAGCAATACCTCCTCAGTTCATTTTTAAATTCTAGAACAGCGATCTCCAATATTTATTTTTTTTTATAACAAACAGGAAGACCGATATAAAAATCCAGACAGCTGCCATGTAAAGGCTGTCGACTCAGGGCTCATGGTCGACACTCTGGGGACCACCGCACTCCGTGTGCTAATGAGGTTAGCTGGTGATCTGATGATGCAGAGCGAAGCCTTATAATTGAAGTGGCAGTGCAAAGGTTGCGGTATGATTGTAACGTCTGAAAGATCGACCTGTCGGTTATAATTGTTTTGGAATATTGAACAGTTATCATTCGAAAAGATCTCTAGCGTATAACTACCAGGAGAAATATCACGAGTTCGATAAAGACATCACCTATAATTCAGCTCACAAGACAGAACACATACACAACGAAAACAAAAAACAAAGATTACAGAGGGGAAGTTTCAAGATAAAGTCCCTGTGATAATTCTCATTGGAGAACTTCTACTGACTATTTAGCTAACTACCGGTTAGTGTGCCGACTATAACAAAAAAAAAAAAGCTTTAACACAACCTGGAAGGAGGACAAGTACATTTTACAATTTAATATATAAGAGGTACATATCAAAGTTTCATATAGACGCCACTGTCCTACATTCTCACTATAAACCCCATTGCCCCTACTGTTCCCATTTTCCCTTCTTCCGTTTTAAGCTTCCTTCCCTTGTCATCTCCGGGGACACTGCATCCTCGACGGCGACCGGCTCGCGTCACAAGGGGTGTGGTCACTCACCTCTCCAAACGCTCCGCGGCCAATCACCTTCAGGATCTCAAAGTCATCCTTCTGGAGACGCATCTGCTTGACTTTGGAGGTGAACGGCTTGGCTGGTGGAGAGAGAGGAGGAGAGAGGAAAGGGCTGAATGTGCGTTTGGGACCGATTCCGAGTGAGCGATGCCCCCCCCCCCGAAGCATCAGACAATCTCTGGAGCAACTGGAGTTTAAGGGTTATGCTTAACACGCTCTCTCACACTGCTATGGGATTTGAACCAACGACCTTCCGGTCACAGGCACAGCGCCGCGACACATCACACCCATCAACTTAGACTTGAATATTATGACTAAAACATACAAGTGATACCTTTTACCGACTGACTGTGAGCCTGGTTTGGTTGTCAGTGGAACATACTTCAAGCAAACAGTTTCCTTTGGTCTGTTCATAGCGCCCAAACTTTTGGCCACTTAATTAGGTGCACTTGCTCATCTTTCTGAATTAGAATAGAATAGTGACACTTCATTGCTCCCAGTGCAGTTTAGTAGTCACATATCTAGTCTTCAACTAGAAGGTTTTTGGGTCAGAGTCTGTGTCAATTGCCCCAGAGCAGCTGGGGTTACGGCCCATGCTCAAGGGCCCAACAATGGCATGGGACTTGAACCAGCAACCTTCCAATCACCAGTCATAACACATAAAGCCACACGTCACCCTGTATTGAATCATGAAGCAGTTTTACACATCACTATGTTTTTCTAATAATGTGGCCACAGAGAATACCTTACATCTTCACACCTAAAATGTCACTAATCAAACAACCTCCCAAACTTTTGGTCACCCACCAATGCCAAAACCTTTCTCCAGCCGTCACTGCTTTTGGCATGCAAAGTTTAAAAACTACTTAATTTTCACAAAGGAAATTCCTAAAATTCCAGAAGCACAACAGTCATTAGCAGAAAGGAAAGACTGAAGAGTGTCTGCAGTGACATTTTGCTTTGACACAGGTTTAACCTCCCCATAACCTGCTCCCAAAGCACCTTTTCAAATAAATCCATCCATGACAAACAGGTCTAACTATCTATAACAACCGCTTAAGGACAAAAGCCCCAAGATTACTGGTGTGATGATGCTGTAACGATATAGGAATGCTTAGCTTGCATGCTGGCAAAACGACATGGGGCTACTCATCCAGAGAGGAGGTCTACAAAGGGATCTCTGTGTGGTGACCAGTCAATCTCTCTCAAGCATTATACTTCGCTATTTGCAGCAAATCTTTCAGAATTACTACTCGACCCAGTGAAAAACTATGTGACCACATCTGAACTAATATGGAAAACCACCAGAGACGATCCAGTTGTGTACCTACAATTCACACCCTTCCTCCGTGAGGTTGAACTGAAAGTTAGGAGCTGAAGGGGCTGTGAGCTCTTCCACAAGGAGAGGAGCTCAGGGCTCCGGGAAACTCAGACTCGAACAGGCGGACCAGGAAGACTCCGGCGTCAGGGCAAACTCAGCTGCCGGGCAACACGTTGGAAAGCTGCCCTGGGCAGGGTGTGCTTATACAACTCATAGTACAGGTAAGAGGGAGGCAAGGTCAGAGGGTTTACTAAAAGACAGACAGCTTGACCACTAGCAGGATAGCTAGCTAGCTTGACAGCTAGCTAAGTAGAGGTCTTAACCGCACAATGGGCTGTATTCCAAATAAACCGTCACCAAGTGACTGTAACAGACACACCTTGACTTTTTGCTGATGTAGCCTCAAGTCATTACATGACACGCGATTTGATGAAAGCAGAGACTCCCGTTCAGTCTGCCTTGGAGCAGGCAGGTGGTGTAGTGGTTAGGGACCCAACCGTGTAATCGAAAGGTTGCCCGTTTGAGTCCCCGACCTGCAAGTACCGCTGAGGTACCCTGAGCAAGGTACCGTTCCCGAGCTTAGCGGCCCCGCACTGTGTCACAATGTCCTCTGCATTTAACCCATGTGACATTTCGTTGTTGTGCACCGTATGCTGTGGGGTGCTAACAATGCTGTAGTGTGTGACTATCACCTTCACTTCGAGCGGGCGTCTGCTGAATATACTACGTTCCGGCAGCTGCGAACAGAGACGCTCGGATTCCTGGGCACGAATTACAAACTCTGGCTGTGTAGGAACGCAAGCGTGCGCCTGCTGTGACGCTTCCATCAGGCCGTTGGGTCGTCTGGGGTGGGGCATGAACGCGATTGTAGCGCGCGACGTGATTGTGCTCCCGCAGCCAATGAGGGGCCTCGCACCTTAGCGAGCAGAGCACGCCGCACAAAGGGAGCCCTTATGCGCTTTCTGCCGTTACATGTACGCCGCGCCCCTTCGCACAATAGGCCTATAGTCCCACACTGTCGTCTCATCTGGCAAAACACACAGGTATGAGAAACACAGCAACGGTTGTCATGATGAGGCACGGATCAAGTCTCACATCACGCCTTGCCTGCTTCTGAGTCCGACAGACGTACCAGGTAAAAGAATAAGATGTGAAATGTTCTGGAACACGTTCCACATAATGATCCCTGAAGCCATTTTAAAAGAAGGTTCAATTCTCTAATCATTTAACAACATACACCGGCTTTTGTTATTTAACCGTAAACTGCGGCACGTCACACAGGACGACAGCGGCCTCGCACCTCCAAGGCCATTTGCTTATCATCCCCACTCCGTATTAAATCGGCCAGCTATTACCCCCAATACTCCAGTTTCCCTCATGCAACCTCAAAAAAATGGATGCCTAAGAGAATCAGTGCTTTTAAAATTGCAGATATGTCCTTTGATCGACAGTTATTCATCTCAGGTGTCTCCTAATCTGGGCTTCTTGAAACAGACTATGCTCATTCTGTACAGTGCTCAACTGAACCCACATTTTTCTTTGGTCATTAACCTATGATAAAATTTTACAATTTTGAACCAACTTTCTCTCACAAAAAGGTGCAATACAAGTAAATAAAATATAAAATGTAGTGCCGGAACAGGAGGACTATGCCATCATGCAGTAAAAAAATAATAAAAAATAATAAAAAATACATACATATATATATATATATATATATATACACACACACACACTCACACATACATACATACATACACATACATACATACATATATATATATATATATATATATACACACACACATATACATATATATATATATATATATACACACATATACACATTATATATATATATATATATATATATATACACACACACACACACACACATATACATATATATACAT
>JAODKM010000025.1:9181641-9204069 GCA_026780845.1 Petrocephalus sullivani
TCGGGGGGGGGTTGGGGGGTGGGGGGGCGGGGGGCGGGGGTGGGGGGGGGGGGGGGGGGGGCGGGGGGGGGGGGGGTGGGGTATTCCGACGTACCTGTACACACACATGCGCAAGTGGATAATTAAACATCGCTTCATTTTAGTGAGGAAAATCCCAGAATGCCCCTCACCCCTCAGGCCATAAACGGCACCCGACGACAGACATGACTAATTCTGAAGATGAATGGGTGTCGCTTTTGTGGTGCAGGTATCATAGAGACGGGTGTCCCAGGGCAATGCACCCACCCGTATTCTGGTTCCAGTATAGGCCCAGCAACGTAGCTCGATGGAACCGCCCACCCTCACCCTGCCAGTTCAGCTTGGGGTGCCTAACCCTCACCCAACCCTGTCTCGACCTTGCAACCCATGCAAAGCATATCGAGTCACCCCCACCCCCCCCAACACCGTGATGTGCTACGCAGGCAGACAGACCTGCAGAATTCAATACAGCCATCAGCTTAAACACCACCAAGAAAAGGACAAAGTCCAGTTCAGTAAAACTACAGCAAAACACAACGTAATAAAATACAAGCATGGAATTCTGCCCCAGGATAATAAGGTGTAAGTGACATAAAATACAGTAATAACAGCACTTAATAAAAGCTGTAGATTCAAGTCAAGCCACAGACAAAGTCCTCACCTGTCTGGGAAAATCTCCTAGGTTGTGTGTGACTGATGCAGTTATAGTCAAGACCTGGAGGAGGGAACTCGCCACGTCCCTTTAAGGACTGCAGGGCATCCAGGTTTACGTTTCAAATTAACCATGGAAATGAGGCAATTAAGGCAGACTGCAAAGAAGCAAAAAGACCTTGAGGAAGTGAACAGACAACGATGAGACCAGGTCTTCAGATAACTGAGTTTATTCAAGACACAAATCCATCTGCTTGAACTCAAAAACAAACCACAGATCTAAACTGCAAGCAGGACTGAGCTCCACTACTGACAGCGGGCTGAGAGATGGGAAACAGCCAGTCATCCCCAGACAGGAAGGGAAAATCTAATCATCAGCATCTCACCCACCTCGCACTATAGAGGTCAGTTAGGATTCTAGGCAAAGTCCTCGGCGACCATCAGCGTGTTGATGAGGATGGCAGATGCACGTTTAAAACTGAACCCAGAGTAGGGCCATAAAAATCAGTATCTCACATTTATAGCAAGGGGAGCAACTTAAAAACAACTAGCCAAAAACACTGTCTGATTGATTTACATGAACAAAACCCTATTATAAATCACTGGCCTGTTTAACCTGTTAATTCCCCCAAAAATTAGTTCACGTAACATTTAGTTCATTTTACTGATGCTCTTATCCGAAGCGACTTGCAGTAGTGGAAACGGTAACCGTTGAAGGGCGCTCCTGTGGATTTCAACCTATGACCATCATATTTTTAGTGCAAATCTCTACTTGCTGAGTGACAGGAGCACGGCCTTCTGCTAAGTCACATAACTCTGCAAGGGATAACAATCAGCCATAATGCTTTTGTTTTGAAAGCCGTGCAATGAACTCTGTGTTCAACAGTAGATTTTATCACCTCTTTTCTTGTCTATAAGCAAAGCACAGCCATCGCAGATTTCCAAGTTGTTCTCATCTTACCACATCTTAAGTGCATATTTGAGCAGACAAAGTTTATATCACATATCTATTCATTTGTTGCTGCCGGGCAGACACGGATAAGGGCATGGATAACAGGGTTACAAACACAGTGGGTTACCAAGATTAGTTTCTACAAATGTGTTTGCTCACTCCATACCATTCACCAAGGCAGTGTTTCCCAACCCAGTCCCCGGGGAACCCCGGACAGTCCACATTTTTGCTCCATCCAAGCTCCCAGCCAATCAGGAACATCGAATACCTGGTACAGGTGTGCTGGGAGCTGAGAGGAAGCAAAAATGTGGATTGTCCGGGGTTCCCCGGGGACTGGGTTGGGAAACGCTGCACCAAGGCATCCCATACTTTGCACTCCATGCTTCTTGGGATAGGTGCCAGATTCAATCATAGCATGGATAATGGTTGGATGGATGGATGGATGGATGAACGGGATGGGCATGCTCCCATAGACAGCAAATTTGAATTATAGTATTGGCACTATTAAAGCACTGGGCTGGCCTCAGTGCTATAACACTTAGCAATAAACTGCACACACCCATTTGTAAAACGAGCTTAAAAAAACGCCGGAGCCTTCAGACACACTAACCTATTAATCAAACAGCTGGATATTAACCAGACAAAGCGTTAAGGTGGCCAAGAATATCTCATATCAGGTTAAACACTTGCTTTAATTAAGAGATGCTGTAGAAATGCATGGAAACGGTCCCTTATTTGCGCATAAGGAGAGTATTAGAAGGATTTGCAGCGAATACGGCGCAGCTCATTGGGAGTATTAGTCTGGCACGCTGTGGTCGCTTACAGGCCGTGGATGGGACCCTGTCCCTGCATGCAGATGGGACTCTGTCCCTGCACCTGCATCATCACCGCACGTCGGGCGCTCTAAGCACATATAAAAAGCCGTGAAAATAAAAATAAAATAACTAAATATGGGACTGCAATGAGACGCAATATTATGCGATATCACCGGCAACTGAGCGGCGATGCGAGGCCAAGCCTGACCGCTGATACCCTTTATTGCAGGGCCGCAAGTGACGATCACCCCCCCAAAAAAAATAAAACTCATTCATGCCCAATAACCACCCCCCACAGAAATCTCAATATCGCCGGCCATATCCACGATCAGCGCCAAACCCCGTGCTGACTACAGCGATCTCTATAGAAGGTCATCTAATAACCCCCCCCCACCCAAAGGAGGTGGCTTAAGGTCCAAATGGACGGGAAGATGGGGGGGGGGGAGTGATTGCAATACAGCCTCCGGATTTTACGGCGCAACTGTTAGCCCTGGCCGGCATACGGCTGTGCCCCCCCGGGGGAGGGACTGCAGCAGCCCCCGGTACCCGTTATAGCAATCTTACCCCAGTCGAGGAAGTCGAGCACGTTCTTCTCCCGGCGCAGCGGCGAGCTGCTGCACTCGTCGTACAGGCAGACCAGCACGTCGAGCAGCGTCTCCACGCTGAAGCACTGGCCGGTGCGCTGGGCCGGCCCGTCCAGGATCAGCTTCTCCAGCTTCTTCAAGCGCACCTCTCCCGACATGGCTCCCGCACCCAAACAGGACGCCTCTACTCTTATAATAAATAATAATAATCGTAATAATAGGACGATCAAAGGGGGTGGGAAACCCCTAAGGGCGAGACGCAGCAGAAACTCTGTATCCCGTTACACCTCCGTACCCTCTAAAGCCGGCAACAATGTATCCGCGGCTGCTACCTCCGGCGCGCCATGACTCCCCCACTTATATCACAGGGCGAAAACAGGAGCCGCTCTGCCAGCAAACTACATCTTCGGAAGGGGGTGGGGGGCAGGTAGCCTGCCAGGTGACCGGCAAGCTGGCAGGCTAACAATCCGTCATTTTATCCCCCCTTTATTCCCCCTTAGGGCTGACCGGGGACGGGGAAATGCAGACCCCGCTCGGCTGCCTCCACTTAACCCCGCCGGCGCGCTCTTACCCTATTTATATCCCCCCCCCTTGATAAAGATCGCGAATGACAATCCGATCGCTTTCCGCCCGCCTCCCTCCTCCAGCTAATCGCTTAAACCCCCAAAAGCAGACATGCCAGCCTAGCTAGCGGAGCCGATCCAGGCGACCGCGCCGGCTTGTGCGAAAACCATCATCCGCTGCAGCGGAGCCCGCAGCCCCCCGAAGCCCCTCCTCTGCTCAGCCCTGGCAAACCTTTCCCCTCTTTTTTTATAATTCCATTTTTAATTCCCGTCCATCCGCCAGGCTCTTCTTTAAGAACGCAGATGGGGAGGATATTGTCCTTATAACGATCTGCTTGTTTTTCTTCCTTTTTTTTTTTATCCCGAGCGCCTCCGTGCCGGACAGGGTGATGCTGCTGCCGCCGGACCTTGATGCTTCTCCCCACCGCCTCGCCGGCCTCCTCCGGTCTCACTTAAAGCTTCTGGTGGCAACAAGCGCAAAAAAAGGAAAAAAAAAAATCCCAGTTCAATATGGCGTCGGGCTGAGTGACTGCTGCTCATTGCGGGGAATGCAGGGATACTGGCGGGGCGGGGCGGCCCGTCGGTGCGAATATGCGGGAACGAATTAAAGTCGAATTCGCTCCAAAGCCGTCATACCGGGCCACTCTTGTCCAGACATGTCCGGCGTTATTATAAAGAGAATATAATAAGAAATGGCCCAATAATTGATGACTTAATGATCTCGAAGTTTTATTTCGTTCGCCTTTCAAGTCAATACAAAAAATTCGGCAGCATATTAAATTCGAATATGACATGTTATTTATTTATTTTTAATATCTGTGATCCTGTGGTTACAATCGCCAAAGGCTGCCGTGTAAAATGGTTTTGTCTCCTGTTGCAGCCAAAACATGCTGCAGGCTGCTTAGTAAAACCTTTACTATTCGGGAAGATACTGAGGTGTTCAAAGAACAGGGTAATGTTTAATTTATAGGTGCCGGAGTAAATATGCACGGGGTGAGGGAATTGTCTGGGTTGTGGTACTTTTAATTAGATAAATGACAAAAGTGGTGGTCATTTCTAATGACATCTTGTGCTTTTACTGCCGTTTAATGTTTAAGGTTTGGACTGGGAGGAGACAATGGGAAAGTATTTGGGCCAGTGTAAAGCTGGTTTATGTATTAAAAAAACAAGATGAAATTCACACAAGTGGATTTCATCAGTCAAAAGATTTGCTTACGTTTTACCGGTTATCAAATTACCTTGTTAGTAAAAGTAATTTTTGAAGTTGGTTAAATTTCGTTTGTTGTCGATATCATTGGAAACTTCAAACGGTCACAACCGATCTATTGACATTAGTGAAAATGACTTGGATGCTTGACATTTTTACTTAGCATCACACGTCCTCTTGTGTTACAACGCTGCTACTACATTCAAAGTAAATCGCAGTAAATCACAAAGCCATGGGCACTCATTTGTGACGCCGCAAAAACGCTGGAGGGACAGTCAACAAATTTGGCTTGTTTTTTTTGTCCAGTAAAGTTTCTTAACTAGAGCATAATTCGGCAAAATATGCAGATGGACATATTTGAGATGACTTTCTGAATTTTAAGTGTAGGTTAGCTCTTACCAATCTTGTGAGTATCGCTATATCGAATTTAGAAGTGTCAAGACTGTTTTTTTAAGGAAACATAGTGTTTGCATTTTTTAAAGTGCTGTACATAACAATTGTGGTAAGGAATTTCTCAAGCAATAATTAAATGGTTTGTGGTGAACTTGTAGCTCCTGGCTGAGGAACACAGATCTTCAGTAAGTCAGCAAGCCGTCAACGTGGATTTCATTGCTGCATATCTTTTATGGGAAGAATGCAATTTTAACAGCAATACACTACACATGCATAAAATACGACGCCCAGTGTGGAAGAAATGTTTGCATGGTTATTTACATTATGTTTTTACCACGTCTGTAACTTGTTAAAACCGAATTCGCTGTGATCGAAATAGTAGATACTAAAATAATATTCCAAAAACAACTGATATACGAGACAGAGTGAAATGTAAAGTGAAAATGCAGGGAATCTGTCTTTTGCTGGAAATATTTAACAAACATACTCTTAACATTAAAAAATAATGGTAGTGATGCAACAAGAAACGGAAAAACTATCCTTACCCAACCTTTATATAAATCGTTTATGTTTGCTAGACGAAAGGACGCATAAATAGCAGAAACAAGTCTCCCTCTGTTGGTCATTGTCGGGAATAACAGGGAGGCCCAATTTATGAACGAGATTCGTTCCCTAAGTCTATATTTAAGTCGAATTTGTAGCTAAGTCTGTATTCTAATACAAATAACTACGTACGATACTGTACCCAGAACCGCTGAAGCTGCGCAGTGTTTTCACGAGCGTTCGTAAATACGAATTATCCATAAGTCGGACGTTCGTAAACCGGGGACGACGCTGTATACAAAGCGTCTGTGATTGTTTGGTTGGAAGATTAATAGACAAAACTATTGATTCATTGAGTGAAATTTATTTCATCCAGTGGCCATGATATGCAGAAAGGATGATAATATATAAGGTAAAAAAAGACAGAATAAATATAACAAGATAAAAATTTAGAACTAGAATGTATCCATTTTACAACTACTCAGAATAATAAACACAGACTACACTATATTGGCTTAATGGATTTTAGCTCCTAAAAATCATTTCAGTGAGATTTAACTTATTTCATCTCCCAGCCTTGATCCCTGTTTACATTCCGCTTGTGTTTGTCAGCAGGTAAACATTTCATCATCAGTTTGCACATCACGACAGTCATCTAAAGCCACCTACTCCGCTCTTCTGAGCCCCAGCCACATAGCATAGGAACCTGCTTTGCTCAGACTCTGTGTAAGGACACAGTGGTAGTTGTAACACTCAGGCTAACAAGGTGATAATCACCTTTCTAATCTCTAAATATTTTAGATAAAGTTGAACGCCACAGGGCATTCTTTTGGCATGAAGACTTTGGGATAGAGAAGATATGGGAACCAAGTAAACCTTGTAAGCATGTTAACGCCCCTTTGGCATTTAACTGTTGAAAGCTTTCATTGCTACAACACTTGTGAAACACTTTACAAATAGTTTATCATGGTCATTTCTTTTAACAAGTTTTCTGGATCTGACTCATGGCTTCCAACAGAACGGTGATGTAGTCGTCTCTGCCAAAACCACAAAACACCAGGCTTCCAACTGTTTACTCTGGACAGGGTCATGGGGACCAACAGATCCTTATTTTCAGAAACCCCATATTAATTTGATTTCTGATGGTTATTTATATGGCTACAAGAATAATGTTGGAGAAAAGCCTTCATATAAAATGAGAACGTTTCTTTTCTGAAGACCATACTAGGGTCTCTAAAATTCAAATCCTTTAATTTTCCACGAGAACATCAAGGCTGATGAGGCCTGGCTTAAGAGTGGCCAGTTTTGTGATGCTGATGTGAAATATTCATTAACACCTGTGTTGCGGATTGTAGGCCTTTACCGGGCCTTTGATTAAGGAGGCGACAAAAGGGATGCACCAGGGAAATAGAGTTCGTTTGCTTTCACCCAGGGAGTCCACCTTAATGGGGATGGGAAGGGGGCGAGACTGGCAAAACTCACACGCAGTGTCAGTCCTCTAATTTGCTGCCGTTGCGTATTGTCGACGAGAGCGGCATTCAGTGATATCAAAGGCCCGGGCTCCCTTAGCAGAGCGTGTAATAGACTGGGCCAGGCCTACTGCGGGGGCGTACTTGTTAAGAATAAGCAAAGTGCTCCATAATGATGGAAGTAGCAGGAAAAGATTAAGTATTCAAAATCTGTTTTCCAAATTAACTTTAACTACCAGGCCTCCTGTTTCGAAGCAAGTTGAAGGTGGTAGGCCCTGTTTTAAAGTTTCAGAAATCTTATACGTTATTGTGCCGACTGCTGAGACCACAGCAGTCCCCTTTTTAAATGTGCATGCATTAAATGTCTTTGTAGTACACGGGGACCAAAAGGAAATGTAAACATATTCATTTGCAATAATGTGACATATTCCCTCTTCCATTGGCACAGAAAGCAATGATAAGCAATTATATGTCATTCCAATGACTACTGTGCATTTTTGCTGCCATCAAAATAGTAAAATTAAAATGAAATAAAAGCTGTCAAAATGTAACAAAAACAAGTTTTCCAAGTCAAAATTATTTAATTTGTTACTTCTACCTATACTATTCAATGTCTGCTTAATTCTGTCAAAATGTTGCAAATTTATTGGCTTCATAATGAAAGTCAGTTGACAAGCAACGTTTAATATATCTGCAGCTATCTTCGGCACAGACAGGTTCTTTTTATTGAGTGTCATTTTTTTGACTGACTCATTCAGTTCTGTTCTTGCCATTTTGTTAAAGGTTGCAACTGTAGTCAGTGGCTCCCAAAAGCATACCGACCACAGATGTTTAGTGTTTTATGTTATTGCAAAGGTGTTACTAATTAAAAAGCACCCAATCAGGCTGCTTGGCAATGCACTTTTAAACTCGGCAGAGCTGTTTTAGAACTATAATTTCAAGAATCTTTTACTTAAAACTACTGGTTACTTCTAATGTGATATACGTTTGTGTAAACAAATGAATCAAGTAATGATTTTGTCATAAAACCGGTTAAGAAAGCATCCCAAGACTTCGTCTGAGCACTTCATATACACACATGTTTAAAAACGTCTTGAACAAATAGAAATAAAATTAAAATTGACCATGTTTTAAATATTTAGTATGGTAATAAAGAGGGGTACATTTCTTGACATGCTCTCTCACTCCACTGTTTTTTCAATACTGCCTCTGTAAGGGTAAAGATATCATTTAACTATTTTTTTTTTAAATGGTAAAGAGGGAGATTATAAAACTAAATATGACTAAAATGTTTGAATAAACAAGTGGGGAAATAAAAACTTAGTTCTCTTTTTTGGTTCAGTCTTTGGTTCATTCAGTCTTCTAAACATTCAATATTTCTCATTTGTGAATCTATGTCCAGGTGTATGTCTATAAATAAAAAAGTGTATGTAGACCTCTGATGGTAATTTGCTTGGTCCTAATTCACATTTTCCAGACCACACAGAATGCTAGATTTTACATTTTCTAGACTTTTCTAAATGCAACTGAAATAGAACTTTATCCAAAAATAATTTAATTTGTCTTTATCGATACTAAAATATATTTTTATTACAGAAATGTCACATTTTACAAATGAAATGTAATAACAGTATAATTATCGGCATCTTGAAGGACATATCTGGTCAGATGTCTGACTCGTGTTGGTCAGTCACTGGAGCTTCCTGTGTTTTCTTCTGTCTGACATCTTGGGGCAACTTGTAGCCCCAATACACAAATACAGACAGGAGCAATTTTGGAGCCGTCAGCTTCTCTCCTAGCGTTTGTCTGACAAAAAGACCACGGCAAATCCTGCAACTGAAACAGATAATCACCAGCTTGTGAAGAGGCCTCCAATCCACATCCTCAACACAATCTTGGATTTATTGTGTGTTTGCTTAATAATTTCATCCTCCAGGGGTGAAAGGTGGTAGTGGGGGGGGGGGGCTGATTCTTTGCTAGCTAATTATAGAATACACATTTCCCCCAGGACCACCACTCTCCCGAAGTTAAGAAAGTGACAGTCAGACAAGCGAGGTCCCAACCTGGGAGGGTTTACCCACACTGACAGACATTCACCAGGGCTGGCACGGCTTCACAACATCATGTGGAAATCAAACACTGATGACAAATGGGAGGGGCCTCATGTCAAATCCCCTGACCTTTAGGTGCACCAGTTGGACCATAACCCTATTTTGACCTGAAAAATCCACTGCAGTCTGGTTGTACAGATCCAGTATAGAGTATTAGCATACAGACATATATATTATGCTTTAAATGTTAGAATAAAATTAATGGAGATCCAAATGGATACTTTGAGCACTATTAAAGTAAAATTATTTAAGTGAAAAAATAAAAGTTACCATGTTCAGCAGATAAATATGCAAAAGGATGCAACATTATTAGTGACTGACATTTGTTTTTACAAAAGCAGACATAAACATGAATAGGGCTACAACACATATTATTAATTATATATTTTTCTTGAACGTCATTTGTATGTGACCATAAATACCCATTTAGAATGCTGTGGCACTCACAGCACGTTACCCCTGCAAAAGATATTTAAAAATCTTTCTGGCCAAATACAAAATAACTACACATCTTCAAAGAAACCATAATCCAGACTTTTAATTGTATGAACGATAAATTGCCGATATTAACACTGAATGCAAAGCGTTGTGAAAACAGCCGCATCTTAAAAGACACTTATAAGCTACTGAAATACTTTCATCTTCCCTTTGACGTGTAATATATTAGTTATATTAATTAAGTAGTATTAAAACCTCTTGCATCTTTTATATGCGAATCATAATGTGAAGTTTTTTAAAGTTACAATGGAAAGAAGTGAAGTAACAGCGTAGGACATATGTTTACCTTCCATGCAAAGATGCCATATTTCCCTTAAGAAGGGGGCTGTGTTCTGCGGTAACAGTCCCTCACGGCTCTCTGAAGGGGGACGCGGCTTTGAAGTGCGTCCCCGGCTTCTGATGTCTGACGCCGCCCCTTCTTGCATGTGCGAACGGCGGTGGCGTGGATGTCACAGGGCGCTGACGGTATTTAAGGACCCCCCCGAGTTCAGTGCTCTCCATCTCTCAGTGGCTACCTGGACGCATCACTCTTACAGGACTACGAGATCGGAACCACAGCTCCGCCAGAAATGGGTTATCTGACGACGTGCGTGCTTTTGGCCGCCTGCCTCTGCCTGGCGTACCCCTACAGCCTGGACCAGCTGAAAGGGGCCGTACTGGAGAAGCTGGGACTGCAGGAGCTTCCTGACATCCACAAGCGCGACCTGGAGAATCTTGTCATCCCGGCGCACATCAAGAACAAGTACCTGTCCATGCTGAAGCTGCACCACAAGCGGCGACGCCGATCTCTGCCCAGCCTGGCCGGCATTCTCAGGGGCATTCCTGGAAATGCAGGTAAATATTGCATTTATATCTATGCAGATACGTCTAATGCAAACATGCCATCGTTTGACTTGGATCTGTCGTGACATTCTAGTTCTATACGGATACATGCGCTGTATTGGTTGCAGGCGTATATCTTGCTGGGATCTTTCATTCCACTACTGTGTTTTAAGCCAGTTTATCCGTTTCGCCTATGCCAGATATCTCGGGGGAGGTTATGTACTCGGACACCACCCGGCAAAGACTCGTCTTTGACATGGAAGCCAGGATCCCCGACAACAGCGAGGTCACCATGGCTGAGCTGAAGTTGTTCAAGAAGGCGCCGCGCAAATTGCCCATCCCCGAAAAGAAGAACCACCGCCCGGTTAATAATGCCAGAGTCAGCATCTACTGGCTGGAGGTCCTGGAAAACGGATCCAATAGAACATCTCTTGTGGACTCAAGGTAAATTAAAGTTATAACTATATAGTTTGAAATAATACGTCCTGGGTACTATAAAAATGGAGACATGTTGGGGGGAATGATTCACTAAGAGGGATGCGTGTCTGCAGGTTGGTGCCCATCCACGAGACGGGCTGGAGGAGCTTCGACGTGACGCAGGCGGTGCACTACTGGTCCAAGGCGCAGCGCAAGGCGCCTCTGCACCTGGAGGTGTGGATCGAAGGCGAGAGGCCGGGCAGCTACGCCGCCGAGCTGGCCAAGTCCGTCCACTTCACCAGCCAGGACCCCAGCGACAAGACCCTGGGAAAACCAGAGCTGGTCCTTTACACGCTAAACCTTGAGGAATTCGGGTACGTGGGAATTGCTAGTCCTACCCAATAAAGCGTGCTGCATGCATATCTTAGAGAAATAAGCCATCGTGCTGGTTAGAGATACGAACGACCACCAATTAACAAATGCGTTGGTCCACAGCTCCCGGGGCGATTGCGGGGCCAGCAAAGGTAACGGCGTCTGCTGTCGGGAGGAGTACTTCATTAACTTCAGAGAGCTGACCTGGACGCAGTACTGGATCATCGAGCCCGCCGGGTACCAGGCGTTCAGGTGCGCCGGAGCCTGCAAGCAGCCGAAGCGGAATTACGGGTACGGGGAGCGGAGCTGCGCCGTGGTGGAGAGCGCGCCGTTGCCCATGATGTACCTGGTGAAGAAGGGCGACTACACGGAGATCGAGGTGGCCGAGTTCCCCAACATGATCGTCGAGAAGTGCGGCTGCACCATGGACAACATCTCCGTTGTCTGATCAGTTTTTTCTGTTTTCCAATCTGAACGGCGGAAGGGAAACGTAGTACTTTCATATTTAAGTGTTAGTGAGTTATATATTTCTTTTGTATACACTGAAGATGCACCGCTCCTCCACGTATCACTTGATTTAGCAGCACTTACGTATAAAAATGTAATTTATAACGGTAGACTATATTTTTCATTCTGGCTGTGTTATAAGTCGATGAGCGTCGAAATGAACACTAGATTCTATATTTTGATTTGTGTATTCATATATAATGTATTTTCTTAAAGCAAATAAATTAATGTACATATTCAAATGCATTTCAGTGTCATTCTTTTTCATGAAACTCATTTGAACTTTATCATAATATTTCTTACCATTTTGTACTTTCATTTTTAAAAGAAAAACGTTCAGGGCTTCCCTGTAATTATGATTGTCAAATAAAGCGGACAGATTCGTTTGCAGGATAATTATATATATTAGCAGAAAAGTTATTTCTAAAAAGGGATCTTTATCATGGAAAAGAAATACGCGCCATTCTGTCTGGCGGGGTATCCAAGATCTTTGCTTAATTGGTGCTTTGCCAGCAGAGTCAGACTTCCAATCCACAAAAAGTGAAAGGGAAGCGATTAATGCGCCATTGTCGGATCGCCGACTGCAGAAATGCTGGAGCAAACGCGCTAGAAAGCCACAAATACACACTGGTGGCGATGCGCTCCTGAACTGGCCCTTTATCTTCCAACGCGAGCACGCGCGCTTCAGAGCCCGCCCAGCCGGCGCTATTAGCGCTCCTAAGCTTCTAATTAACCGCACTTTAATAAATCAGCATCAGAGAGGCTTTTTGTATAAGATCAAAAGATTATTGTCAGGGGTCATTGTTCCATGTTTTTTGTTACCTTTGCAACTAATTTAATGTACTATTGAGTATATGCGATAAAATACTATTATATTAAGAGGAGGACAAGTACAGGAATACATAAGACCCATTAGTGGGTATTTCTTAGCGTCTTTGTGTCCAGATTACATACATACGCACATACCAAGATACTTTTTGATCCCGAAGAATATTTAGGCATCCAGTAGTTGAAACACTGAAGTATTTCGAATAGACAATCATACACACAGTAACAGAATGGCATACAAGGATTGCGGAGCTAGAGAGGGCGTCTATGGATGCCGTGCAAATGGGCAGTACCTTGAAAAGTTGTATAGATCACAATGAATATTAGTGCAAGGATACCTCGTTCAAAGCAAAGCACTTCAAGGAACTCAATAGTTACATTCATAACCGTAATATTTATATTAAATAGGGGCTATACATATGTCAATTGTAGAGGAGCTCAGTCTAGCCCCACGTGTTCCTAGTTGACTGCTTAGTTAAATGTGATTCATTTACAATGAGATAAACAATAAACAATGAGAGTGGATAAAGTGTGGATGTTGTTTTTTGTTGCCACTTTGAACTATATCACATTATACTATGCCAACATCCTGCATTGCCACCCCACCCGAGCTAATGAGGGCGTTGTGGTGCACGCTGACAGCCCGCCATAAGTAAACACGACGTAAACTGTCTATGTTAGAGGTGGTAAGATACTCATTAAACTTCACTCGTATCTCCAAACGAGGTCCTGTGCAAATACATGCAAGCTGTAATACAAATATTTTTTCCCCAGTCATGCATTCCAAACATGCTTCGCTGTAGCTTGTTGGTATTACATGTTTGTCAGCGAGTGACTCTGAATGTGTATTGCGCTGTATATGAAGCCAGTAAGGAAATCACGAAAGACTGTACCAGACTACCAGACGGAGGGTCCATTTCAACAGTAAATAAATATATAAATTTAACAGATATGGAATAATTTTGGAGTGAGATGAAATATAGATGCCCAATTCTCTTAAATAAAGTAAACGGTGAGTTTGTTTCTATTTTGTTTTCCCATATACATAACTAATATAAATAGAAAAAAATCTGTTATGAGATCACCCCTCCCTTGAAAATGGTTTCTTCCTGGACGTCCCCTGCCGCATCAACCCCCCGTAGCTGCTTGTTAGCTAGCAGAAGGATGCAGCTTTTGCCACCAAGGGTGCAGACAGTAGTATCCTGACCCAGTCTCATTACACACCCCTATGTCCTACTGTGGACAAATAAAAACGGCACGTGAGAGAGTGTCTGGACAGTGCAGAACGTGAAATATTAAAATATCAGCTAGTGAAGCAAATTCTTGATTTCTTGATTTGACCCCCACATTCCAATGCAATGGTAACTGTATCAGAAAAAGCATCTCCTAGCTTTTCCAAAAGTCATGCTGGTGTTCTCTGTGGGTGAGGTCACAAATTAGCATAAACTGAATTTTCTATTTCTGCATTTGAAAATAGTTTTTTTATTCTTATGTTGTTTGCATACAGTATTACCTGTTATTTTCTTTTAAATATATGTATGTTGGCCCCTGTCTTGAGCTCTGTGCTTGCTGGAATAAGTTCCAGGCTCACTGTGTCCTTGGCCTACAACAGTAGTATTGAAGATGGATTACATAAATGGCTATATACACATAATAGTTGCACATTTCAATACTGGTTCCCCATTAAAGACTCAGGGCAATGGTGTCTGTGTGAAGGTCAAGAGTAATACTATAGACATTTTACTGAAAAACAAGACACTAGGTAAGATCTGTCCTGGCACTCTAACATATGGGAGGTGGGGCATCCTAGAGGTGATAGGGGAATGCTTGGATCCTCGGGTAGGGTGGATATTACTGCAAACAAGTATAGCAACAAGGAACTGTGGTCATCATCGACCTTAGCCAGAAACGGAAAGCTTTCCACCAAGACAAAGATTTGAGGAGCAAAAACATACAATTATATTTCAGTTAGATTTTGGTGCAATGCAAGTAAACAAGAGCAGGAGGATGAGAACAATAGCCAAAGGGCATCACAGGGTTATCAGAATGCAAACAATGGCATTATGAAAAAAAAAGTGATTGTCATTCGTGACACACCACAGGGAAATGTGTCTTCTGCATTTAACCCACGTGACATGATCAGCAGCAGCAGTGTTTGGAGGCAGTTCCTTGCTCAGGGTACCTCAGTGCGGGTCAGCTAACTAATCGTTAGGTCCTCACTACACCAAAAGGGACATTCCCTGACCGGGAATCGAACCCGGGCCGCGGCGGTGAGAGCGCCGAATCCTAACCACTAGACCACCAGGGAAAGTGCTGAACACTTTTATAGCCTGGAAACTATGATAGCCTATAAACTCTTCTACTTTTTGAAGCAAATAGATGTTCAGTAAAGCTGTGATACCAGGCAGAGACACAAGTTTAGTTCATCAAGCAATGCTGACCTATACTTATCAGAATGTTGCTGGGTTTCCAGCCATGCGGTTCATGACTTCGAAATGCAACAAAATAGTGCTATAGTGGATGAGTCAGTGTGGGTTAGGGGAAGGCATATATATAGACAGTTTTTTTATGTTTTTCTTTTGCCCCGCGTCATCCTGTTTTCTTTAACTTTATCATCAACGTGCTCAAATGGCACCAAACTAATTGTGTACTCTAAATGAAGAAAAACAATATGACGAAGACATATATATACACACACACAAACAAAATACCCATTCATATTTTAATGCTAAATACTTACTATTCCGGGTTTAAAACGGGATGGATGGATGTTTTCTAAGAAGTCTGGCGGATCGACATTCCATCCTTTGTCTAACGCGTATGCTATCTGGGATAGGGTCCAGGTTCAGTGTACTGGATAAGTATTTGTGAAACTGGATTGACGGATCGATACCTAACGCTAACATTGCCGTTTACTTCCAGCAGGTGGTGACAGAAGTACGATTACAGATCGCATGAAACGGCACCCATTTTCTATAACAAGCGGGTCAACGATCGTTCGGATTGATTCTTCTGGGTTGCACTGCCATGCTTTTCGCTTTCATGTTTAATCCCATGTTTAATCAGTTAATCCCATTGTCCTATTTCATGGGGCCAGTTATGACACTGAACCCCAGGACATAGTCTGTGTAAATACATTATGTTGAATATGAAATGCCTCGACTATTACAGATTGTAATTTTGTTTGTATATGATTGATTTCAGAAATCACATTGGGTACTGATGCTTGGGCGAGACTTTTTGTATACTACAGTGGCCATCTCAATGACACAGGTAAAAGTACTGGTCTATATGAAATTTGGTTGTTTGCTGTAACTAGACAAATATTGTGACACAAGCCTGATTTAAGAATCCACCACTGACCTGCACTTCCAGAAATTACACATATACAAAAATGCATTGATCACATCTTGGTTTAATCTGTCCAGCTATTCTTCGTCATTCCTTATTAACAAATAACAATGCACTACCAAAAGTAGTGGAGTGTGTATCACTTTATTCCTTCAGGAACAAGGCACTGTTTGGACATTCAGCTCCTCTTCAGACAACATTGTGCTGGCAGTTTCTAGAACTGAAGCAGTACCTTCAAAGACTGGCCACATGTTAACAGTTCATTAGGTGTAATTATTACCCATCAAGATGTTAATTTTAGGAGATGGAGACACAGATGTGGCATTGGCCCATTCTCAGGACAGCAAACTTTGTGATTTCTGAGCTCTAAACTGCCAAAGTAAAAAAAACTATTCATCCATGAGGGACACATTAACCACACGTGTGCCTGAAGTGGGAAATCCTTGGAGATTAAAAGATGAGGATTCTCCATTAGAAATATGACCACACTCAACAACGACAAGCCTCTGTTCCACAATCACTATCACTCCAGTATCTATTTCCATTCCATTCCATTATGAGGTCATTGCTCTATGAGGTCATCCTGACCCTTTCCTTAGGAGAAACAAACCCCATAGTGTATCATACTGTGAATAATGCCAGTAAGGCGAAACTCTTCGCCCTACTACGAAGGTTCCTGGATGAAGTTGCTACAGCATAATTGATTTCCATCTCATGACTCAAACTACAGTGACACTTTTAACATTTAATAAGATATTAACTGTATCCGTTTCAAGACTGGAAGCTCCAGGAAATCAAGTTTCAATTATTTCTATGTGCTGCTGTTACTCGGGACCAATACGCATAAAAATACTTCTTCAGAGAATATGTTGAAATTTTCAGTCGATGCATTAGACGTCACCAACAACCAAACAAATGACGTTGACCTGATTTGACATGATTTCAACTGTACAACTGCATCTAAGAAAACCCCCCCAGCAAATAAAGAAAGTGTAACATGAGATGGAAAATAAATGCAGAACAAAGAAATGTAATCAGCTAAAAAGATCCTTTCCAGTTTTCTTCCCTTAGAAAACACTGTTGCTGTGCATCTGGCTAATGTCGATTTAAAAGAGGCTGAGTAAATATCAGTCAGGGATTGAGCCAAAAAAAGTCAAGGTAATTGGAAAGAAACTGAAAAAGTATCAGGCCAGACCTGATAATTATGGAAGACAGAAACTAAAATGAACTGTTGAGGTTCTCATAATAAAATTTCATATATTGCACTGACAAAAAATTCACAACAAAATAATGCATTCACATCAGTTGGGAAGATCTTCTGTTCTTAACTCTCTTGAAGTTCGAAGTTCTGCCTTGAGTCCTCCTGAGTGGATTTGTGACCCCCATGCCTTCCAGCATGTCAGATCTGCAGCACTAGACCGGCAGCTGAGATGTTGTCTCCACCCCCGGCGGTCTGGTGGACCTCCGTGCACACCAGCACGGGCGCCACGCACAGCTCATAGTCGTCCTCATCCCAGCAGGACACGGGCCGCGCCTCCAGGAGCGGGACGCGCTGGCTGCCCTCTTGGCGGCTGACGGAGAAGGACTCGTCCAGGATGAGCTTGGCTTTGCTGGGGTTGATGTCTGGCGAGCCGCACACGTGCCGGTTGGCGGTGAGCGAGGCCTTGGCCGTGGCCGACATGGTGTTCTTCCACCGGGAGCCGTGAGCCACGATGATGGCCTGGAAGGCTAGCGTGTGCACGTGCAACCGGGTGAGGGATCGGCTGCCGGGGCTCCTCCGGCGCCGCTCGTTATCCAGCCGGTACAAGTCGCGCATCTGGTCCAGGACGGTGGCCACGCGGGGGCTGGGGTCCGACAGCACGGTGATGTTGCCGTCCCGCAGGTGGCTCAAGAGGTTGGGGAGCTCCTGCTCGTTCATGCCCAAGGAGTCGGCATGGGTGACCACCCGCTCCATCAGCTCCATCAGCAGGAGCCCATCCACGAAGCTGGCCATCTCGAAATGCACGGCAGTCTCCGGGGATGTGGAGGAGAGCAGCTGGGACAGGCGTCCGAGAAGAGCCTCCCGCTCACCTGCGGGGATCGGGCCGTGAGTGAGTGGGCGAAGGCAGATGTTAGACGACTGGTAGAAATGAATTATTCTCAAAGACACATCATGCCTTGCTCCTTTTCCCCCGCTATATTGATAGTGTCATATATTACACATTCTAACTGAAATGTGGCAGCATCATTGCAGTGGATAACACTGAAATGACAATAAATTTGCTATTCGTACAATACAAATACTGGTGATGGCCAAATGAAGCTTCATGAACCATTTGCTGTATTTTTTGACCACACTAGATGGTGCCCTTCATTTGCTTCAGGATATGCTTTTGAGTACATTTTTGAACAGATAGCACCATCTAGTGGGGTCCGAAAATACTGCCCCACACACTCTGGCTACACCTGCAGACCTGGGAGTTCATTTAGGGCAGTTGTGACTTTCAACTGTGTACCCAATCCAAAAATGTGGTTAGGCGAACCGGTCTTAGAAGATGAAGATGATGTATCCAGCTTGGACACAGTATAGCATGATGCTATACTTGGAGATTAAAAGATTAGCATTAACAATATGAATATCAACCATAAGTATCGATTCCACAATCACTATCACTCCAGTATCTTTTTCCATTTGGTGCAATCATTGGTTTCTCTATGAGGTCATTGCTCGATGAGGTCATTGTTCGATGAGGTCATTGCTCGATGAGGTCATCTTGACTCCTACCTTAGGAGAATCAGACTCCATTGTGTGTCATACTGTGAATAATGCCAATATGCCAAAACTTAACTTTTTTGTAATTTACATTTTTGCATATTTCTAAAATAATTCCATGCAGGGCTCTGATTTTCTGCTACAGGTTTCAGGCTCAGTGGGATCCTGAAAAGGATAATAGTATAGAAGTTAGTTGGATATTGATAATAGTTAAACTTAGAACCAAAAGCAGCCAAAAATGTTTAATATGCTTGTGAAACGTGTAAAAACATGCAGAACCATGGTCGTTAGCAAGCCTTTCCCTGGTTAAGGTGGTGGTGGGGGGCATTACTGCATTTCAGGCCTTTCTGAACAGTATGTGGGTTTAAATCTGGAGCCCGCTGCTGAATACAGCTGAGCTGATCATCAGAGCGGGAGCCACGGAAGCAGACTGGCTCCCCGCATGGCTGCCAGCTCCCTGCAAGCGCCTCAAACAGCCGCTGCCACTACAGCCCGAGGCAGGCGGGACGGGCCAGAGTCACACCCTGATACGTTATGTGTGAATTAATGTGTGCTGTCAGTCTGAATATCTCACTGCCGGCAGCCCGCAAACGCTGCTCTCTTACCCGTGCACTCATTGTTGAATTAATTTACTTCTTTTGCTTACTTCTCACTCTACCTACTTACTTTTAAGCACACATTTCAATTTACATCGGAAATTATCTATCTGTTGATATATAGTGTTAGAATAGTGGATTTATTAGACATATATTATATATAAATATACTATAATAGAGCAGTGGTTGTTGATTGGTTTAGGACACATTTTTCTTTAGTCAGTTTAGTTTAGTTTTTTTTTAATTAAATAAATTTCGGAAAAAATAGTGTAGTAACAGACTTGCTGACCCAGGGTGTGGGTGACATTTGCGACTGGTGGGGGGAGTTCACTGAGAACGGTCCTGTCACCCACTTTTGGGTCATGGCCCACCAATTAGGAAGCACAGGGCATAATGCCATCCTAGACAGACTGCCCTGGGGAGGATTTGAACGCGTAACCTGAGAGATGCATGATAACAACACTATCCAGTGAACCACCGTGTCACCCAGCAAAACAGTTTGTCTGAGGCTAGACAAACAAATTCAAGCGAACTCAGATATGTGAACCAGCAACTTCCTGGGGTGTCAGGGGGAGTGCGAGTTTTTGTCTATTGGGGCAGAGAAGCAAATGCGAAATGGTCATATTACACAGTTTCTGTCATAACTTTGGACAGGAAAACAGACAGCATCCTGTTGTGGGGCGAGGTCATTTGTATTCAAGTGTGAGTGTACAGGTGAACAATGATTTATAGCTAATAATTATATTTTTCCATCCATCTATCCATCCATCCATCCATATATATGTGCTTATGGTGATCAGTGTATGTGCTTATGGTGATCAAGTGTAACACAATAGCTCACCAATGGCAGGATACCTAGAAAAGCACTGTACTGGACAGCGGTATAATGTGCTCAAAAGGAAGCATCTTCCAATCTTCCAAAACTGCTTATCGAGCTGCGGTGAGCCTGGTGGCTGCCCTACTAAAGGTAGGGCTGAGGGCATAAAACACCCAGGACAGGATGCCAGTCTATCGCAGGACTCACACAATCACACTTAGGGCCACAGCAATCCAAATAGGAAGGAATCAAAAGAGCTTAAGGACGCGAGTGGACTTCAGCACACCCACCTTTCTTAAAGGGGAAGCTGTCCATCATTTGCAGGCCGCCAATAATCAGCAGGTCTGGCTGGAAGCCCTGAAGTTTCTGCTCAAAGTCGCCCATTGACGCCAGGTATGGGTTGTGCTTGTCACTGTGGATGATGTATCTGTGGCATTAAAGGTATATGTCAGTCACGTGAGCGCTGTTCTTCTGGGGGAATGGAGAATAAAGAGCCCACAGGGAGTGCAGCCAGGACGGGGTGCTCCCCATCAAGGAGCATGTCTTGATGAAGCATGGACCGCATCTGCAGATGGGTTGGAGAAATGTCAGGGCGGCCCGGGCAGGAAGGCACACCGACCTGTTTGCCCGCCTGGATGTATAGCGGCCCCACTTTGCCCCTGAGGGATACTCCAAGACGATGTGGATGTCAGGCTCCTCTACTGTGTTCCCTGCCACTGTGAAGTGAAAGATGAGGCGTGGGGTGGAAAAGGGCGATGGGATGAAGTGAGTCCCCAGCAGTGCATTATGGGGGCTAAACTAATAATGAAAACACAATGTGATTGATGATGGTCCACCGATGAATGTCTCATTTGTATAAAATTAACTACAGCTAATAAAGAAATATGCACCCACGGAATCCATACAAAAATGCTGTCAAAGCACCATTGAGAACAACAGGCCTAATTTGCATAATAATTATTCACATTATTGCAAACAACGTTTCAATTATTCCGCCTTGAATTAATGACCCAGTGAACTTAATGCACATACACACACTAAACATACACGCTAAGTACATTTAACAAAGCTTAAGCACATACTGATTTCTATGCACAAGATGCAAATGCAATGTGACAAACACATCTATGCAAATTACGAAAGACGACTACATAGGAACAGTGACCAGCTCGTGACTCACTCCTTGCTAGAATCATTCCTTGCTAAATGCATTGATATGTACCATTTCTTTGCCATCTACTCAAGCCATGAAGTGAAGGCAGGACAACTCACCGGTGATGTGTTGAGACAGGACATGGGTGAGGTCCGGATTAAAGCTCACCCCCAGGAGCACGTCATAGCCCTCCATCGCCATCCGCCCCGCCATTACCAGGGCGTTGCCGCCCACCGACCAGCGGTTGCCAGGTACCCCCCGGGAAGCCTCCACCAGCTTACTGAAGAGGGTGTCATTCACCACAAATCTCCTGGAAACGGGAGACAATGAGTGCCTCCAGCAGAACCCGGGTTTATGAAAGCAATGTGTTAGAATAACCTCTTCTTTCTTAAATATTACATGGGAACAAAATCCTGCTGAATCTGAATAACGTATAATGCTAAACCAAACTTTTGAGCATGTTGTGTAAATGCATCTAGCAAACTGATACATAATAAGTCATTGTTGTTCCCAAGTAAATCTGTCTTGGGCTTGAATTAATCCTGGTCTGGTCATCTTAGAAAAGCACATAAGGGCAACTTTCTATAATTCTAGTAGTGAGAGCTTCACTTTCAAAATGGCTGCACAATGGCTAAGCTATGCGGACTGTAAGATGGTGCTTTATATTTATAAGTCTTTATAAGCTGTGATGTCAAAAAACTGTAATTTTGTTCTTTATTTAAATGTCACATTTGTAGTTTTGCAAATGCTAAACCCAGTTGTGATTGTAAAGCAACAGCAACGGAGAGACTGAAGTTCTGTCCGCTGTAAAAGATTTTTATTATTATTATTTTTACACGTGTTTCATAATTTGGGATCGATGCTATCAGGATGTTAATGCTGTCCTTCTAATGCTTACCTTCTCAGAAATGGGCCTAGAGTAATTCTACATTTAATGGCGCTTTTCCACTGCATAGTACGGTACGACACGGTTCAGTACAGCTCACTTTGGTTTGGCTCAGTTCGGCTC
>JAODKM010000025.1:9239833-9257558 GCA_026780845.1 Petrocephalus sullivani
TTCTTCTTTTTTGTGAAGTGTCCTTGAGTGTTTGAAAGGCGCTATATAAATAAAACTTATTATTATTATTATTATTATTATTAATTGTGCAGTACTGTTTGGTTAAACAAAAAACAAAACGCCGCACGATACGTTGTTATACACTGTATCAGTTGTCAATGCTCGCCATCGCTACAGAGGCTGGAAGTGTGGCTGCGTGGATGCCATCGCTTGGCATCTTACGGCATGTCGCTAAGTTTGATGAATACTGAACGTACATTGCTATAGCACTATTGTAAAGTCGAAATAAAGTCAAGGCATAGTAAAGCCAGGAGCTGGGGGGGGGGGGTGCTTTCTGCCGATTCTAAGGTTCTGTGTTCCCGGCTGCTCTCGTTCCTGTCTCGTCACCAACGTTATTACGAGCAGTACTCCTAATTAGTCCTGCTTAATGAAGCCCTGTGCTTCCCACAGCCGTTGTGCTTGGCATGAGCCGAGTTATAAACAGGCTGCTGGGGAAGGCTAAGAAGAGGCAGCCGGCCAGCAGCGCCAGCAGATCTCTGCCCGGCACTGTAGAGGTGAAGGGCTTCACCGTCTTCTATTCATGCTGCTCTGCAGAATGTCCCCCCATTGTATTGCTGTGTGACCACAGTCCCTAACAATGCTTTGTTTCAGGTCTGGTACCATTTTGGACCCTCTCTCCTTGCATACGGACCTCATGTAGCTTTTCATATAAAAACATGACTTGGAATGCAATGGAAATAAACATTATAACCTAAAACATCTTCAATTGTCCTTCATGTAAGAACTCATGATATTTGATCATTACAAAGTCACGTCCTGAGGAGTCTGATGGTCACATGGTTTTAATCAGGAATATTTATTTGGTTATTTGTACAATATTTGCAAAGACGTACAAGTACACAGAATGCATCTGAACACACTGAAGTTTGTTTTGTCTTTCTGCTGGTACGATGGACACTAAAGAGGAACACAAATAAGGATCAGAAGAAAGGTTTGAGTGATTGCATTCAGATGTTTACTCATGGATAACAACAGTAATAGCCTCTGGCTCGAAGCCACGGCAGACCTGTATATTGTTAAATTCATATGCCATTGAATATGGATTAGTATTCAGGCAAGCTTTGTTCCAGTTCTGCAAAGTAAAACTGTGGGGTGATGTGATGAGAATAATTAGCAGAGGAATGCTGGGGGAGGACATGATATCATATGTATCACTCCCCATGTGTGTCTAATCAAGCTGTGCAATGCGCAACCTTTTAGCGTACTATTTAGGTAGCTGGAAGATGGACAATTTTGTCCTTGTGCTTCTGAAAGGGCCCTATGAAAGCATGTCAATGTGACATTTGTGTCAGGGAGACAGGCTTTTTATTGTGGGATGAAGAAGACCGGCCTTATTGGATGCATGCACGTTGTGTTACCTGCTTAAGGAGTCATACCCAGCCAAAGGTGCTGATAGGAACATGTACTCAGGGAGTAGAGTCCACGGGACTGGTGGACCTATGCGTCATGTAGGGTAGATGGTAAAGGCCAGCTCTTCACATGCGATGACCATAAGCTGTTCAGAAAGGCACTGCCTTTATAGATTTCGTTTACATTTACATTTATATGTTTAACTTTTACTTATATTCGACGCAGCAGTTCATTATGAGCATTCAGCTGTTAAGGAGCTAGCTAGACATAAATGCAGCTATAATGCGTTTCCAGTGAATGACCGGTTACAAGTGTAAGTTGTCAGAGGAAGAGCTATGGAACACTTTCTAAACGTAGAATCCAAAAGCTTTCACATCAGGGGACAAATAACTCAGTGATCTTGTGTTTGTCTGCTACCACAGTCACGTTGCACCCTGGCGTCAAAGTGTGAGCTGAGAGGTATCCTTGGCTCTTTAGCTCAGCAGGCTAATCCTGCAGGCTAACTTGGGTTACAGTTTGTGGCTACCCAGATTCAATCCGCACTTGATCCCGCCCCATAAACCAGGAGCATATGTGCAGCGTCTGCATCCTATTCATATATGTTGGGCTGCATTTCTTCAGTCCTCTGATAGGCAGGTGGGGATTTAGGTCTGTGGCAGCTTAGCTCAGTCTGCTAGAGCTTTACGCTGTCAGCCATGCAAAACATGCACGCTGCACCCTGGCACGCGAATGGCGCGGTTTCGCAGTGTGTTTCTCATTTACCCATTTGTGGGATTGTGGCCATTAAGATAACCGAGAACTGTGCTTTTCCTGCTCTCGTTCCCTGTCTCGGACACACACATACCACCTTAACCTCTGCCTGTCTGGCAAACCTCTACCAAGCTGGCCCTTCAGCTAGACCATTCGTTTAGAGAGAACGTTGTAAATCTTCATTCACACATCATTTAACTGGAAAAGTAGATTTGTTAGAGTTGGCTTGAGGTTCTCTATTCTGTGTTTATGTGAATTTTTGTGCAATATGGGGAGAGTTAGAGGGAAAACTTATAAAAAACAGGAGGAAGCCTTTTAATGACCTGTCATGGATCACCGCAGGGTCCCACCTCATCACCCACTGATTGCTCTGCTCATCGTAATCCATCTGTTTCCTGGGTTGACATCAGCTCAATAACAGATCTAAAGATATCAGACCTTTCATACTATGGACTGAGATTTAAAGCGACGGAGTTGTTTTTGTTCTTTGGAGTGGCATATTTGGAGATCGCGCTATATTGCAGTTGGAAATGAGAAAATCTAAACAAACAAAAAAATATAGGATCTTATTAGTATCTGTTTTATCAGATTTTCTTTTAAATCTACTATCCCTTGCTTGCATTTTAGATGCCAGTTTGTGTTATACTGGGGTATTATTTTGAAAACCAGGCTAAAAATGCAATAAGCTAAGTAGAATTACTTTTATTCATAAAGATCAATTTCACGCATGGTATTTTCAAAATATCCTAAAATTGTTTTTGCATAATTTCAATCTGTTCCATGAGGAGACTGAGGCAAAGCGCCCGTCTTGTGGCTAATCGTTCTGCGGCACGCTGACTATATAAGAAACGAGACACTACAAAACAGGGTTTCTTTCTTTTGAAAAGAACTTTTTTGAAGTGTATTTGACTATCAGTTAATGGGGTGTAACAAACGTTTCCCTTTTTGTCCTCTGGCCTCAGGAGTGTCTGGAAACAAAATCGATACAATCTTACTGAGGAATGACTAATTCTTCTAGGGATTTTGTGAGATACTGCATTAGAAAACACTTTATTGAATGGATTTATAATGAGTGGGTTATTACTCCTCTGCCTCACAGATAACATTGGGAAAATTGGGATATATTAAAGCTGGTTTGCGTGAGAATGAGCCAATTCTGTAACATCGCATCTGTTGCTGACTGCCCAGGCATATTATCATCATTATAAGCCATTACCGTTTGCTAAGGGTAATTGTTTCGTCCCTTTGAAGACATTACGCAGTGTAAATTGTATTAATACAGTATTAAATATTAATATTGTGTTACATTTTTAATTTTCATTTAAAATTCATAGTTGTGCATCTGGAGTTCTTAGCGCAACCATCTCCTTCCTCTTTAATATGTAGCCCTTTCTTGTCGGGATCCCCCTGGATGAGCTCAGACTAGCCAAAAAGTCCAAACGCGAGCGCCGTCTCTTCCTGCTTCTGGTCCAGTTTTGCGCTCGGCAAAATCCAACGGCTATATTATGATTTTCAAAATTATTTTAACTTTCTCAAAAATTTCGATGAGATTAAAATGATGCTTTATCTGCTGGTCGCACAAGTGCCGGGACAGCGGAGTGCTTCATCGGGCGTATCCCATCATGCACTCCTTTCTGAGGCATAAAGCTAAGGGTGACGCTTGGGGCCTAATAGCAGCTTCTGCCTGCCGACTCCAGCATTCGATGCCACACCCCTCTGATCACAGGCATAGAGTCCTACCCTGCTAACCAGCACAATACCCCCCATCTCTCTACTGTACATGTTGCTAGGGCACTTAACCCTAGCATGTTATATGTGGTGTCGCTAGTGCACTAATACAAAGGTCGTATGAAAAGCTGCATTGCAGTTTCTCTGCCCAGAATCAGCTGGGGATCAGACTACAGGTTTACGGGGGCTTTTATTTTGAAATTAGGTATCTTGCTGTCAGGCTAGCAGGGAGGAAAGAGCTACTCCTCCCTTATATTGGTTATAAGACAGCAAGTAAATATTTATTAGTTTAATTAATTATTTAATTAATTTACACGACTTGGACCTCTCTTCTTCTCTGCTCTTGAGGCTTTCAGGTACTTTCACGCCTTTGATCCAGGCTCTTTTCAGGTTCTGAGATGTACATGTGTTCCTCTCTTTAGAGAATGGCCTGCAGAATTTTTGGGGGGAGTTTTAGCCCCCATCCCTCACCGGACACACACACACACACACCTTTGTATTCATATCTTTGTGGGGACTCTCCATTCATTTCTATGGGAAAAACCCTATTCATGACAACCTTAACCATAAGTAACCAAAAAGTTTTTTGATTGCAGTCACAGATTTTCCCCTTGTGCGGACTGAAAATATGGTCCCACCATCAGAATAACAGGTTTTTATCACATTGTGGGTCCCCACAATGTAATATATACATGACCCCCTCAAGAGCAAGAGCAGGAGCCGCCCTGGACAAGAGCAGGGGACGCCCTGGACAAGAGCAGGGGACACCCTGGACAAGATGTCAGTCTTCCTTGACATTTATATATACAGGTCCATTTTGTTCTTTTAGAAAGAGGACCTGTTTGATTTTGAAGTGTTTTTTTTTACCTGTTAAATAGCATAATAATAATAATGGGTTCCATATGATTAATGATTATATTGCATTTAATTGCAGAGTCATACTAATTGCAGTACTGTCAGTAGCATCAATTTGAGTGGAAAGCGGGCCATGCAACATGATCTGAGCATGTCGAGACCAATGCCTGGGCACGGGCCCCATTTAAGGTCGAGAAAAATGACTTGAAGTCGGCCCAGTTCCCCGTACTCTGCGGTGATTTGGCTGTAATCACTGTCAGCATGTTTGTGCCTCAGTTTCTCTGAGCGTGAAGGGCTGTAATTCAGTCAGTGAATGATCTAAGAGGAAACATTAGGCCTTTGTATTTATAATGAAGCTCTGGGAGCCCCCTGCGGGTGAGGGGACTCCGAGCCTGAGGGGGGATCGAGGTTTTTATGATCAAAACTGAATTAAATTACATATTTATGCATGAGGCTATTTTCAACAAGGTCAGGCACATTGGCTATGCTGAGATGCTGCCTTGTTTTATAGGCAGGAAGCCCTGGAGTTTGTGACCCAGTAGGTAGAGCTTTGTGTTAATAATGCACCGGTTGTGGGTTCAAATCCCTGAGACAACACCTAAATTGTAGCTCTTCCCTGTTCTGTTCCCATATGCCTATGATGAAAGTGTCATATATAAAAAATATAAGGGAGTTCTTTAACTTCCTGATCCAGGACAGAATTAAGAATCCTGCAAGTCCATTGTCAAACTTTCCACTTTGGGAAGCCCAGGTCGAATAGACCTATCACTGCAAGTTCAGTGTTGAACTGAGTGTTTATATAAACACAGTAGTGTTTAGGCAAACTCCAGTGCACACATAGGTTAAAGGCGTCGCTAATTGTCCAGAACAAGGAAAAATATGAAGCAAATGGATCGTAATGAGGTATATTTTGTTAAGGCGCAGAACAACCTAAACAGTCTCTGGGACATTGTGATATCCTCAACCATGTGTATGTTTTTTTAAATTAGCAAATTGATATAATTACCGGTACCTCTCTCCAAAAGAAATAGGAATGGGGAATAATGCGTTTGCATTGTAAGACATTCTGAATAGCAGTGCTCACATCTATGAAGGATTATACTAACAAATGCAGATATAAATCAAATCCGCTTTCTCACTAATTATACACCGAGGCATTGTGGTATATGATTATCATAACATCCACACTTAAGTTCATCATCCTGTCTTGCTAATCCAGCCTGTTGTTGGGGAGCGCCGTGGAGGTAGTAATTCCCTGCGTGATAAGCCTCCTTCCCAGAAATGCTTTTTGATTCATCCCTGCAGCGCTGGAAACAGCCGACAAGTCTGCCCACTGCCCGTGTGGGAAAACATGCAGCTTTATGTTTATAGCCGCTGTACAAATACCAGCAATTATGCAGCAATTCGGTAATTAGCAAGATGCTTCATGGCAGGACGCGGGCAAACTCGACCCTCTAACCAGATTAACATGCAGACTTGCGGTTCTGAGTCTGGGTTTTAAATTGTGGAGAAGATTCTGTCACTGTAAAGCGAGGACAGGACCTTGCATACATATTTTCAACCATTTTTGACATTGTCTCTGAGTTGCTATTGAACTGAGTCAACTACTTTTTGGTCTTTTCAAGATTTCAGTTGCATCTCATTGGGCTAAAGTACTTATTTAACAAAACAACAAAAAAAACACCTGCAGTCAGTTATCTATAATGATTTATTTGTAGAAGTGCCATACGCGGTTCTATTCTCGGTGATGTTCCTGTAAGTGTGAAAATCTTCCAGAATGTTCCATTGAAGTTTATTTTTGGCCTGAAAGTGTCTGATATGCTGACAGCTGTGAAGGAGCCCAGTTAGAAAATGGTTCTGCTAGAGAGAAATGAATTGGAAAATTATGTATAATGAGTTTACATTTACTTTATATTACCCGGTTTCACTTTCTGTGGACACCTGGGTTACTTTCTTCAGCCTATTTTTGTTCAATAAACAATGTTAAAAGAATCCCTTCAAATGTCTGTACAAATAATGTCTCCTTGATAGTTTTTAACACGCTGCATGTGAACTTACTAACACCATTGATAAAATAAATATATAAAATAAAACTCATCCATTGTGAGATTTTTTTAAATTTAAAGTTAAAACACGCACCATATTGAAAGCACATTTCCTAGAAATGTATCCTAATAAATTTTACCAGCTGATGTTTTGCTTTATTAAATGTGCCCCCCAACTTCATTTTTTCAAAGTCCTGTAAGAAGGACTGTACTTTCTAATGTGTAATTTACCAGATAAAATTTCCTTGAAGCTTGGTAAGGGATCTAATATATTGCTATGGAGGTTGGATGCAGAAAGGCAGGGCAAGTTTGATAAGAACACGTACGTCGCCATTGAGTTTATCGTATACTGTTCATCTAATTGTCTTCCTTTCAGCACCTCTGGTTATTTTAGCGACCTTGTACCCTATGTCGGGCGTGACTGATTGTTGACTTGGTCGTGTCATTTCCTGTCCGACGTTATAGGCCTGCCTCGTAAGATTCCCCAGTACACGAAGCTCACTTCCGGCACATTGTCCGCCAGTCCTATCCTCCTTCTCGTAAAGCCATACCTCCATCAACCCCGTTCCCACCCCCCACTTTAAGCTAGTAGCCTTTGCTTGCAGGTGCTCTTTTCATAGGATTTACGCCATTACCAATGCCCAGTCGCTAGTCTGGGGTCCTGTTTACAAGAAGTGCATTATTGTAATGAAAGAAAAGCCAGTACTTGAACGGGATAGAAGTGTTTCACAAGCCCGGAGATATTATTTTCCAAGGACGACGGCTCGTTTAGAGAGTTTTATGGTTCATGTCAGGGAGGAGACATCGCTGTGCCTCCAGCTGATGATCTGAACGGATATTTTCCGCCAGAGAGGTGAAGGGAAACTTGTTATAGATGTGTTGAACGGGGTGGGGGTTGGGGGGGGGGGGGGGCTAAAAGAGGCACACATTGAAGAAAAGGCAGAAAGGGGAGGGAGCTGCCTGTTCTCAAATGCCACGTTTTATGAGTCGTTTTTAAGTGCATTCCTCTGCAAAATCTGGGGGGTTAAGAGGGTGAAACAGTCCAGCGCGGCTCAATCTAGGGCAGGGGGAGGTTAAGTATGACATCAATGAGCAGGGGATCGTGTGGGGTAAGTGGGGTGGGGGGGGTGGGGGTGGCGGGAATTAAACCGTGGAGGTTTGGCCACTGGGAAAAGCATGTTTGACACATATCCATTTCCAGTGAGTAACTGCGTCTCCCCCGAGGCAGTTAACAGCACCTGAGAGACTCTTTCTGAACAAACTCCTCTTCAGGTCTAGCCAAGCAATCCGATTAAGGGGATATGATCATAAATAAATGAATGAAATAAAGAGGCATTAGCAATGCAATAGGCCCTCATCCAAAATCCATTTGCAGCCATTGATCTGCACTGATGCACTGATGTTGCCTTGGCGATATTGCAGTCCTAAGTATGTCCTAAGTATGACTCTAACCATTCCAGCTCAAAAACATCAATAGGATGCATGTCGCAGATTTATTTATTTATTTATTTATTTTTGCGATCCATCTCTGTCCATTTGTGTATGGTTTTATTGCATTGTTCATTAACTACAATATAATTGCTTTTCTGCCAATTCCAGCTCTAAGTTGGCACTAATGAGAATCCAACTACTACAGCCTGGCAATTACTTTTGGGGGGGGGGGGTAGCCGCAGTCTATTTAAGGGGTCCATTCATGGTGTCGGGTATTGATTGTTGTGCCGAGGATACAATGGAATTACGATGTAGGTGAGAGTATGTGGGGTGAGGGTCAGCTAATCTGAGATAAGGACGCCTCCACTTGGTCGCTGTCACAGTCTCCCCCTGCTGGCAGAGGTTGTAGCATCGATGCTAATTTCCTATGGATGCACGTGAATCAGGTAAAAAATTATGCTGACACTTATAGCTGTCATCTGTAATGCACTATGGATACCTTCATTATAAAGGTCAGTGTAAAAATTGACAAAGCGTTACAGCATCTTCTATTGACAGTCATAATGCATTATAGTGTTGATTATAATACTTCATAAGCTCCAGTGAAGCTCTCATCTATAATGCACTATGGATAATTCATAATGCATGATTTACATGGCGATAATGTGTTATGCCTGTTTTTAAATATGTATAGCCATGTTTATAATGGTTTATGAATGCATTATAATGTGTTATAGATGTGTTCATAGATTATTATAGACTTGCCATTCATAGAAAGTGTAAAATGATTATAATTATGCGCTAGTGGCATCAGTTGAGGAATTGGAGTAAGCGATGCATCTGTGCCACTAGGGGGCGTTGTAAGTAGAGGCGTAATACCTCTCTGTGACCCTGTCAATAGTAGTGGGTGGGTGTGGGAGGGAAGGGCACATCCTAGTTAATGCTCAGTGTCACCCTTCGTGTCCCAACCTACAGATGCAATTCACCGACAACTCTTAGTGAAGGAATAAGTGATGTGCAATTATAATGACTTGCATTACCCACCCCTTCTCCTGCAGAGAGGGTAGCAGGTGTTCCAGTAGGTTAATTATGCATAACGTCACCCTGGAATATTAAAAGGCTTTCTACTGTAGCACTGGGAAATGAAATATTTTTTAAAAATTGTCCTTCATGGCAAGCCGGGTAGAACTGTTTATACGTAAGGTGCATGCCAATCGGGTCTGGCTGTCCTCGACAGAAATCGAGGTATTTGACTGTTTCCTTACCGCATTTTGTGGTGTGAAAGGAGACATGGACAAACTGTCAAGATTCGAGTTTGACCTGTGACCCGTAAAAAAATCTTAAAAATAATTACGCATGCAAAATGCTTATATTTTTTTTGTGCCAAATAGGCACTCATCTATATACATATATGTCAGAAAGCCAGGTGTATTCATTTTTTTTTATCGTAAAAAAATATCCACCGTGACTCTTGATAGAGAAAGATCCACTAAAGATGGTTGTAAAGAATAAAATAATTTACATTGCATAAATAAATAATGAGTATTTAATATATTTATGAATATTTTACCATTTTAAATAAAGGGTGACTGCCACCATCCAGCTGGTCAGCTGATCTCTCACCAGATTAAATCTGTTCTCTTCTCCTCCTGCTGGCTGATAACGTCAGATCTCCTTCAGCTCATTCCTGTCCCTCTTCTGGGTAGACGATAGCTGACGTGCTTGTGCCACGGCATAAGGGGCCCGTTTAACCTTGAGCTGGCTGGAAATAGTAGGGAATTGTGGGAGAAAAAAAAGATGCAAGATGACTGAAAGAATGAAGGGAGAGTCATGAGGTTCCTGCTTCTGGGCTCGAGGTTCGAGAAGACGGATTGCCTGGTGGCCTTAAGTAATTTGTCACTGTCACTGGAAGGCGAGAGAGAGAAGTGCGAGAGGGAGTGAGCGAGGAAGCCGCTGTGGTTTTATATTATATGCATACACCTGTTTGGTAGGGTGGTATGGTGGGTCTGTGGTAGGCTTTCTACTGAGGTGTAGCTGCTCGCATCCTGCACTGGCCACTTCTGGCTTTGTGCGTGGAGTTTGCGCGTTCTTCCAAGGTTTGAGTCAATCCCTAACACCCGTAGGAAAATTGGGATGCCTGAATCGCTCATATTGTCTGAGCCTGTGCTTTGTGATGGCACCCATCTGGGAATTCCATTACTGGAACAAGACTCAGAGTTCACCATGACCAATTTCCTGGAGAAGCGGTGTTGATGGATGGAGAGATGGATGGATGAATGGCTATGCATATTTACCTCTAAATGATGTGGATTTAGAAACAGAGCAAAGTGAATGCACAAATAAAAATAAGAAGAAAATCAAGTCAGAGTCAACGTGTGTTATATAGTCAACTTCAGATGTATGATGTGTGGAGCCATATGCTAAGGTGAAATGTCATTCTCACTGGTCATAAGGAGAATGAGAACTAATAAACAGAATGTGAGTGGGACACTGGCAGCAGATGTCAGGACAAACGCATCCAGTAGAGGACAGACACCTGCTGACACCTGTTCATGCAGCCAGTCTGTTGATTCAGAATGCCGCAGTCTCATTGACATTGAGTGACACTAGGACAGCTTACCAGGGGGAAAGAGAAAATATGCAGTGTTTTTTTTGGCCTGCATAATTTGTGTTCACTGGCACCGCAACACTGCCTGTGTTAATTCAAGACGTTGATTATTGTATTAAAATGGTTTTCCATTCCAGTGATCTAATTAAGGTTCTGCCGGTCAGGGCCGGATAAACATCGGGTGGTTTTGTTGGGCACGTTGTTGACTTCTGGCCACTCTGGACACTGGAGTGTTTATGTGTCGCAGCGGGGCGGCGGGTTGATGAGGATGGCGGTGGCGTATTTCCAGGGAAACCGTCACCTAATTGTTGCGTACCTCTCAGGAAAACATCACACTGCATGCATCACATAATGCAAAATGTTGACTCTTAGTACGGGGATGGGAAATATTCTTTCTGCGTTGCTAATATTTTGAGCACTTAATAAATGCACATGCACAGTGTCACACTGCCAAGCCTGGGGGTTTGAACCAACCTCCACTCTGTGTGTGTTGTTGTGAGAGTTTCCTCCTGTGAATCACAGACATATGGTATTTTTTTTTGGCCATAGTATATGTGTGTAGCTCACAATGGACTGGCTTCTTGTTCAAAATGTTCCACTGTCTTGTGCCCCAGGTTTCCCAGTATTGGCTTCAGGCTCACTGCTCCCTCTGACCATTTAATGGATAAGTATTTGGAAGATGTTAATTATTTCAAAGAGATTTGACTTGAAGTGCTCAATGTAATAACATGGTGATTCTAGGATCTAAGGTGGAGGACATATGAGGGACCATAATTTACACAGAGCGAGAAGACAGCCATTTCATTAGCGGATGATGTGTTTTGATTCGGTGAGTGACAGAGGAGGGGGAACTCTGGGGGCCAATCAGCTTTCAGCTGAGGCCCTTGTGATGCTGCTACCGGCATGCACCCCTGTACAATTATTATTGCAGTACGGCAGCAATTTTCTTCATGTAATTTGTAGATTAGATGTGGACTTCTGGCCAATGGGCTCCTGGTGACCTCTGTGCCTTCCTTCTGAAAGAGAGAGAGAAAGTGTCAGTCTTTTGCTTTATTATCAGTATAGTATTCTGCCTATTCTGTAGTGTTATGAGTTTTTTTTTGCATATTCAGAACATATAGAGTCTCAATCTTTCACAAGGTTTGTTTACATATTATTTAAAATGGTCTGATAGTAGGGGTCTCGTTGAAGTTATTTAAGCATTTTGTTCAACAACAGTAATTTCCTGGCGCCCTATCATGCATTGAAAAAATGCTAATAAAGTGCTGATTAAGAGCAGATCAAATTTACTAGGAAATTTTGCGCATTTAGTACTACACGGCTGCTGCAAAGAAATGCATGCATTTGTTGGTAATGTTTGTTATTCATGTGTATTTCAGATACATCAATTATTATTCATGTAACAGACTTGTCTCATTTACCTCACTCATCTAGAGTTGGGTTCGAGTTTACGTCTGATATTTTTATAAGGACCCATATTGTTAATTAGGGTACCCAAATTGATGGAGAGTGTGACCTCATTGAGAAACACAATAAAGATTTATATAAACTCACAAGGCTGCCGTTGGGTTGCCAAATTGCCTGTAGGTGTGTATGTGTGTTAGTGAGTAGTGAGTGTGCCCTGCCGTGCCGTGTCCCGGGTTCTTCCCTGCCTTGTGCCTGTTGTTTCTGCAATAGACTCCAGGTCCCTGCGATGCTGTATTGGATAATTCTGTAAGGGGTCTGAAACCAAGACTGAAAAAGCAATACAAATGTTCACATTCTCCTCTGCCGCCCCCCCCCCCCCACACCAACCCAATCCACTGCCACTGTGGCAGGTGAGCTCTCATTTCGTTACTAATGTTACGAAAGTCAATTTTCATTTTACAGTTAACGCTATAATACATGTATATCACAAAATTCTTATTCTATTTACAGTTTGGGCAAGGTGTATATTTCGTAAATATTACACCCAGTTTATAGCCAACTGCATGTGTCATGTGACTATCTTGGTCCCGTTCTAATCGAGTGATCATACCCGCGCTAAAAGCTACTGTAGCTGTTATTAATGAATAATTACTGGAGTTTTTTTCTTATTCACTCCTCCCCAAAAAAAAAGAGGTATGGACTGAACGATGGCTCAAGAATCAAAGTTTCATCCAAACTGTTGCTTTGGAGAACCTTAGTATTGGACAAGTGGTATAGGAGATGAATGAATGAAAACGTGCCAGTTCATCAGGATCTTCTGAGAGGGCCACCTAGCGTTAATATAAGTCTCATGAAGAAGCGAGTCTGTTTTTTCAAGTGTTGTGTCTGCATTCTGTCTTTCCACCAGTTGAGATGAGGCACGTTTTTTTTTTTTTGGGGGGGGGTGCATTGCAAAGCCCCTGCTGAGATGTGGAGGCAGAGTGTGGGAAGGAAGCCAGTGCCACATGTTTCGGGCAGTGCTGCCTCTCGGCTGTTGAGATGAGGTCACTGCGGGGGAGGTCTGCCTCCCGGATGCGAGGCAGGTCAGCGTTGGTGCCTGAGTCGTCCCGGCCTCACGTCCAGCCCAGGCGCTTACGAGAGAGAGCCGATCTGTCAGATTTAGCCGGCCTTTCATTTTATTTTTTTTTTACCAGAAGCACCGCAGGCTTCATTTTTCCGTGGTATGCAGAATCGCCACTGGCACAGGATTCGGGGAGGCGCAGCCGAGATGAGATAATGGATCGCTCTAGCGTGTGTGGGGAGCCTCAGGAAAACCGCATCGCCGCATTAAATCCTGCGATTCTGAAACGGGACGGGAGCCGCGATTAACCAGAGTGAGGATGCGATGCTGATATAAGGTCAAAGCGGGGCAGGCGTTTGGCAAGCACCTCATTAGCTGTCCAAACACCCCCCCCCCCCCCGGGCCAAACGTCACCCTGGTGGGCTGTGACGGCTCCTCACACGCCTGTGTTTGCTTAGCATCTCTGTGATTTTAAGGCAGGCTAAGGACGACCTCCCCCCCCCCGCCACCCACCCAATCCCCTCTGGCTTAGCTCGCGGTTAGTCAGGTCTGTTGGTAGTGGTGTAATGAAGCTCTAACTGCCCTCCATCAGTCAAAGAGCGGCCTCTCGCCCTGTTATCGCAGTGGGGTCAGTGTCACAGAACGTCAGGTGAGCATGTGAATGGACTGATAAGCACATGAGTGGGGTTTGGGGCGTGACCCCAATCCTGTGTGGCTCACGGGCATTTAGCCGGTGATTACACACTCACATCCTGCTGTTCTGACCGTTACTGGGACATGGACCACAGAGCCAGGGTTGGGGGGGGGCGGGGTATCATTAAGAACGGAGTGATGAACAACCACAAAAAATTAACGACATGAACTGGGAAGCATGGCAACCGCAAACATAAAAGCGAAACACTTTATTTTGTGTTCGTCACTGTGGAGTTTGTGTTGTGTGGATTTCGTACATCCTAATTAAACTCTGTCAAATCCTTGAATCCGAAAGGAACCGACATTCATTCATCATGGCGTGAATTCTGACAATTGGCCTGAGATAAATGAGATTAGCTAGGCAATATACCGGCATGCGGAGATCAATAAATAGCTATTGGCTTTAGCCTCACATTTAGAACGTTGCTCTGTGCCTTAATTCCAGCAGATGGATACAACATGTATATTCGGCATATTGTTTTCGGTGTGTCGCTGTTGTGTATCGTCGTGTTATTTCATCACCATTTATTAGGTTTTTCCTACCATCATACCTTGCAGAGAGTATGCTGAGTTTTTCCAAAAGCAACGCTGTTCTGATATTTTGAAATCCTGCCCATAACACCCTCCAACCCCTGACCCTCCTCCGCAAATTTTATCTGCAAGATTTTAAAATGCCGTAAATGCGGCAAATTGTGTTACTGTAATATTGCCCAAGCCTACCATTTGTCGGTGAGACCGGATCACGTGCTGAATGCCAGCTGTCTAATCGTGTCTATAGCACAGCGGAGGGCAGTTGGCTGTGGCTATTAACAACAAAATCAACTAACCAGCAAACTGCACCGAAATGATCCGCACTGGGCTTCTTTACATAGGAAATTGGGAGAAATGCAGCTGTTTTAAAGAAGGGCTGGCACATAGCTGGTAGAAGTATGTCTTGATTGGCTAGTCTGGGGCAGGATATGGCTGCAAAAGACCTGGCCCAATGCAGGCTGGGTCTGTCCATTATTCACAGGACACACGCAGGCTGGCAGCTTCCAACATGACCACTGTCTGGTCGTTGCTTTGCTGAACCTGAAACTGGCTAAGCAGCAAAATCACCTTCAGTGCTGGAGTGTCCTGTATGGGTTTCCATAGTAACAACATCCAATATGGCAGTGCAGTGCTGCCACGTAAATGAGAAGGAAATCGTTTGCAGCTTTAAAGATATTTCTGGATGGAATCATCTCACGTGGAAGACTGAGAGGCCTCAGTGCAACGCTAGAGGAGACTGCCCAGGCTGGCAGTCTAGGGGCTGTGGGGGCTCCTTCCCCTGCTTCTGCCCGAAAACGAGACAGTACTCGTTGGCTAGCGGCCACTAGCGGTTTCCCGAGATCCCCATCCATCACTCTGTGTGGTCTGCACATCCACTGCCATGTGACGCGATTCAGCCAATGGCCATCATCTCTCCATCAGTTCTGCAGTGCACTACTTGACGCACTGGGTAAGGTGCCTCTTCTCATTGAACCGATGCTGTGTCACAGAACATCGAGATGCATGCAGTATGCATTTTCATAGGTCCATTTTCTTTGCTGCCTCACCACAGCTTTGCATAATCAAAAATACCGCAGAAATAATCTGTCCATTACAAAAAATGAGCAAACTGTCACGTGCACCTTTGAAACGTCTTTGGGGCTGGCAAATTACAGCCAAGTTTAACTTCATTTTTATATTGTCCTATTTCACAATACACAGTTACCCTAAGGCACACGGCAAGAGCGTGTGCCAGTTCATTATGCCTCTTTTATGCAAAATATAGGGAATTAAAGAATGATGTAGCCATGTAGTATATGTATGTTTTTAAATATGATTTTCATATAATCCATCCATCCATTAATCCATCCATCCATGACAGCTTATTCTGTATAGTGTCACTTATTCTAGGTCCTGTCCCAGAGAACAGGGGATTGGGTTTGGGAATAGGCTTGAGGCTCACCGCATCCCATTATTGGAATATGGATGGATGGAGAACGGGATTTTTTTGACCATCAACAGGGCTAACAAGAGAATCAGTCGTCATTCATTTTCTTTTCTGCATTATTTATTTTGGTTATCGGTGCTCAGGCATGATGAACCTGATTAATACCCCTATGCTAATAGGATTTACATGATAGTCACAGAGCAGGATGAATGAAACATGGGATTTTTGATGTAAGGCAATAATTTTGCATGCAGAGTGTCTGCGTCGGCGTAACGCGAGGGGAAGACAAAGCTGTGCCCCTCTACATGCTGAGTGTACGGACCGGGCTCACGCACGGCAATGCTGATCCCTCTGTGTGAGCTTCCCCCAAACAGGTGCTGACGCCAGTACCTTCCCTTCTGCTCCGACCGCTTGCAATCCTGGGAGAAGCGTCTCCCGCGGAGATACACCTGTCCCTGGCTAAAAGGGGGAGCCAGACAGACCTCTGCTCATGCTGACTTCACGTGGAAAATGTCACAGAGAGAGCCCCTGAACTCGCCCGTATCCGGGCGTTCCTCGTCTCGCTCCCGTGACAAGGATTTCAGGGGGCCGGATGTTCTCCACACTTTGCCACGTTTAACCCGTGACGGTGTCTGCTCCGGCTCGCGTGGGAGCGTGAGCAGGAAGGTCTCTGCCCCCGTCTGTAAGAGGCTGGCAGTCTCCTCGGCGTACGGCTGCTTATGATAAAGAGCGGCTTTACCTGTCGCCGTGGAAACAGAAGCCGAGGTGTCAGTGTGCCGGAGTTACTGTGTGTGTTAGAGCCCGGGTTGCTTTCGACTTGCACCGAGAGCCTACACAAGATCTCAAGATCAGAAGTCTCAATGTGTGCTGGGGAATTGTGTCAAGACTCTGTCCAATAGGAGGGCAGACGCATAAATTCTCGCTGGGTTTGCTTGCTGCCTTGGACCCGCCTGGACTGAGGAGTGCTGTCTGCAGGAAGCCATCTGGAATTTATTACAGGTTGATAAAGAGGAACCCAGTGTTCTGTGCGAGCTGACCCCGTGTCCCGCCTCGGATCCCTGTGTCCTGAGCTGTAATTTCTGACTCTTCACTCTTCTTCTGTGGTTTGAGAGGCCTGTCGGCAGGCAGATCGTGCCGTGGGCCAAATTTGGATTTTGAACAGTTTTTTGGCCACAGCAGGTAGTTGGCTGAGAAGAGTCTAAAGGGAAGCATCTCACTTCCTCTCTCCATGGATTTTTTTTAAAGATGCCTATGGAGGCCTTAATTAGGGTCTGCAGAACAGGCCTCCCTCACCATCGCATCATACAGCCAGCTGCTTGCCAGATGAGACAAAGTGACTGACATCTACTGCACATGACACATTGTACCCGTCTGGAGTTGAGTCCTCAGCTGCGTTGCTGTCTGGACTGATTTCTCTAGGATAGTGATTCCCAATCGGATTTTCGGGGACCCACAGACAGTCCAAAATGTGAACGGTCTGGAATAGAGCTGGGAGGGAGCAAAAACATGGACCATCTGTGGGTCTCCCAAGAGAAGATTGCGAAACACTGTTTTTGGAACTTCAGTTAGAGTAAAAGCAATACTTTAATAATGGATGTATGTATTTCTAATGTAGTGAAAAGTAAAGTAGTGAAATACTTTTGTTTAGTAGCAGGGTGGGTTTTGAGGGCAAATTACATATATGTATTTAATTAGTGCCAAAAATCCAGTGTGGGGAAGCAATTAAAAAGGCCAATAGGATGTTGGGGTATATCTCTAGGTGTGTGGAGTTTAAGTCAAGG
>JAODKM010000025.1:9267248-9277322 GCA_026780845.1 Petrocephalus sullivani
AATGTAAAAATATAGTAGCTTACTGTAAGAAAATGACCGAAAGCCAAGCTGCCATTTGTCAAGTAAGAATATATCAGCCTATATTAATAGCCACTTCTGATAATTAAATCAAAGTGGTTTCCATTTTGATGAATTATAGTTTGAGTCGTGACCATAGAAATATCCGCATATTTTGGTATTAATTCATTTTTTACAGCACTGGGAGCACGTCGTTCCCCAACACTTATCTAGGTCCAGGTCATGGGGATATTAAATATTGCTTATCTTAAATCTGCGGAGCAGTTTCAGACACATTTACTATTCTATACAAAATGTTCCCAAGACACTGGAGATTTTCCAATACTAGTAATTTGTTGTGGTGATTTATTTTATATTTGACCTGTCTTCTGGTCTCAAAAGTGTGCTGAGTGTTGAGATGATAGGAAAGATAATGCAAAATACATAAAATCGCAGTTGCGCTGAGTGTGATTTATGAAGAGAAAGTGTGGGTTTATAAGTCATTGAGGCGTGTAATTACACTTGATTGAATATTTGACGTATATCGCTATATTTCAGTCCGTACTACTACGGTTTCGAACGTAATTAAGAGCTACGCCTACATGAAATTCTCATACCCATAGGAGTGTGACGATACATTAAATGTGGGTAATTGGAAATTGCATAATGAAGAGAGAATTAGGGAATATTACTCTTTTGCAGTTATGTCACGCAGTTTCATTCGGAGCCTTTAAGCCACTTCAGCATTTTAAAATTTTTACGGAACTGGTGAAAATGTCAGTTTTCGTATTTCCGCCAAGGGATATCGCACTATAACAAATGATGTGGCAAAATAGCAAATACAGGAAAAGCAAGCCATTCATCCATTTTTTAAGCAGCTTATCTAATACAGTGTCGCGGTGAGCCTGGCTGCTATCCCAGGATGCACAGGGGCGCGAGGCAGGGTGCAAGCTTGACTGTGTGCCAGTCCAGGCTCAAAGAAATGAGATCCTGTAATTTCAGAGCTGTAGTGTGCTAAACAGAGTGATTATGCTGATACCTTTACCAAACGTGAATACAGAATAAGGTGGCATTCTAGCTATCGTTGTATACTTACACCTCTAGAGTAATGTACATATTCCCGTAGGGCTGTTTTCGTCTGCATATTCTGTTTTTTAACCATAGTTCAAAAACAAGCTGCTATGACATTTCTAAATTCCATGTAGTGTGTGTGCGTGACATGGATTGGACAGTTTATCGTATTTCAATTTCAATTTTGGCTTCCAACGATTATCAAAAAATAATCACGATAAGACGATTTTTGGACTGCATTTTGTTACACAATGATGCTCCCGTTTTGTGTTGTGTTATAAATCCAGTGCACCCCTTTCCAGAATTTATTGATTTATTTATTTATTTCAGATTTTTGCCATGATGGAGTAGCCCTATATAGAAAGTACATATACAGTGCTTCTCCATCACCTGTGCCACTTACAAATAGTGCTCTGGGTCACGATCACAGCAAACGTGTTGTGCAAACTTAAGAAGGTAATATAATCTAACTAGAGAATAATAATAATAATGATAATAATAATAATTTCTTAGCATGTGCAGGAAAAAAAACAGATGAAAACGGGTGAGTTTTGTAAAGCAGTACATTTCTCATGATACTTGCGTTGTTGGGGTATTGGCTTTAGCAGGTTGCCCTGAAAAACAAGTTGTAACTGGATATTTAAATATTGAAAGTGATTCATTGTCATTGGTGACGCACCGCAGCACACAGTGCACAACAACGAAATATGTCCTCTGCATTTAACCCATGTGTGACATTGTGACATAGCAGTGGGCAGCTAATTCAGCAGTGCATGGGGGCGGTACCTTGCTTGTTGGGGATGCGAACCAGCACCCTCCTCATCACAAGTGTGCTCCCCCCAACTGTTTTTGCCTTTGCATTCCTGCGGCTCTCGTCGACAGTGTATTTCTGTCCATTTTATGGGACGGGAAGCATTCTGAGCACTTAGCTATGCTTTTCACTAGATAATTCTGCCTTTCCCCTCCTTCACCCTCCACTTTCTATGTCTGTGAGCTGGATGGTGGAGCTCAGCAGGCTGCCGCTAATGGTCCCCCTCTCTCTCTCCCTCCCTCTCTATTCTGCAGGACCCCTCGTTGCCATTACTGCTCCATGACAAGCTTCAGGTCCCCAACAGCACCCGCAAGGCCTGGAGCGAACGGGACGGACGCTGCGACGTCTGTGCCACGCATCTCAGCCAGCTAAAGCAGGAGGCTGTCCACATGGTCCTCACCCTGGAGCAGAACGATCGCTCCCCTGGCTCGCCCCCGGGGCCGGCCGGCTACCGAGGAGCCACGCCCCGCGACTGGGCCCACCTCCCAAGTGCCGGCTCGTCCACCTCAGCCCCCGGAGCCGGCCCCGGCCACCCCAAACACGGGCCCAAACCGAACAGCTTGGGTGTGGGCAGCAGGGTGGAGAAGAAGAACGGTTCTCCTGACCATGTGACCAAGCCCCACCTGCCTGGCAGTCCCAGCAATGGCAACGGGAACATCGTCAGCTCGGGAGCCACTCAGCCACATCTGTATCTGGATGCCAACTGGTCCATGTCCTGTGCCAATGGTGTCACTCTGTACCCATATCAGGTATGTGATCATTTCCATTGTTCTGCCGGAAGTAATTCGTATTATTCATTAAACGACTTGTGTTTCTCTCCCAAATGAAAATCTCAAATCCTCAAAATTCTAACACCTCCCAAATTATATAAGCATTTGGCTGGAACCTAGCCAGATCTGTTTCACAGCATGTATAAATCCCAGGCTTCTATGGACGACTTTCACCTCCTGCATGGACATGTTGCTGTGTACATTTCACAGTCTCAAACCCCCTACTACAGCTAGCTATGTATTTTACCGCAGGTTGCCTAGTCCTGTCCTTCAGGGATGGAGCCCTGCTGCCGTCGGAATACATTTTAATTAGTATTTGATTAACCTCTGAAATGCTGGATAAGTTGAGTGGAGACCAGTATACCTTCCGGGAGCTGGAAACCCTGTTGCAGTTTTCTAGCTATTAACGTGCCAGTGCTACTCAACTTCTCCTTTCTGTAGATCGTTTGCGTATCATTTAGGAGCATTCGCTAACATAAGGAAGAACTTTAGTGGAAATTTATATCCATTACAGCCCGGTCTAATTATTTTTTTATCTTTTATTGGGGTGGGGCATTGTTGGGGCCCTACCAATAAGAAAAAATGCTGCTGTGACAACCAGGAAAATTTTTTGGGCCCCCTGCAACTTAGGGCGCTGGGCTACAGCCTTGCCTGTGAGTATGTCCAGCCTTAATTACAGCACATGGTGATACTTATTTGGACATCTCTCCATATTCAACTTCTCTCTATCCAGTACATGCTCGCTATGGACAAGGCACCCTATACCAGGTACATGGGGAACCCAGGACAGGATGTCTGTTTATATATTTACTTCTTAAAATACAGACTGAATGCAAAAGATGGCCTTGATTCCATCCCTTATCGCCGTGACTGAGAAGGATGTTAATAGCTTTGTACGTATACTACGTGTAAGGCAACAGAATTCCATAAAGAAATAAAATGTGTGCAAATAGCTCTGACTATTAGAGAGGCAGAACCAGTCCCCAGTGTCAAATGTGAATAATCAAATATAGCCTTTACCAGCTCAACCACGTCTACCTCTTCTACAGCCTGACCAAGTAATTAGAGTGCAGGGTGTGATAACCCTGGGGAGTGTTAGGCTACAGGTGAAAGGCCCCGGCTACTGAGATAAAGGCGGGCACACAAAGCAAACATGATCAGGAGAGAAGCACAGAGAGGTAAATAAAACAAAACAATAGACAATAGACAGATAAGGGTTCAAAAATACTGCCGTACGTGGTCATGCCAACACTCACCAGACATGCTCATAGCCACGTGTGTTACTATTCATTAAATGACAATATTAACTAGGGAGAGGAAGTCTCGCTGGCTCCTATTCACAAGGTCACGGTATACCTTTCCAAGGTCACCCGGTCCGTCGCGCCCAGTCGCAAGCTCGGGAGCGTTTGAATGATAATGAACAATTATGCAAAAATACAGAGACAGGTGGGAGTAAAGATAACGTGGGTTTAGAGAGAGACAGAAGGGAGAGACGGGGGGAATGGTCACGACAAACCCGGCCAGCCTGCTGCAGTGGAGGCTTCAGTGTCTGGTCTTAGCATCTGCTTTTAAATCCACATCCTTTGGTGCTCAAGACTTGTCGTCGTATATGTTGCCTTGGAGATGTCTTCTGCAGATGTTGAGGAATTGCTCTCTTGGTATTCATATGGGCTGTGCAGCCATTCATTGACATTATTTGATGAATCTACAGATGACTCTCCTGTTGAGCAGCTGGTGAATTAACATGCAGCCATACTTCCTATTAAAATACATGGAAAAAACACGGAATTCCTCTGTCCGCAAAGGTCATATGGCATGTATTTGGAGAAGAGGCCCCATCAGTGATCTCTGTCCTTTGATTGGGCAAAATTGCATCTGTAAGACCATAAGGCTTCTGTGCATCTTGTTCTGTTAGGTTGTACAGAACCCTGGTTTTTCTAGTAGCTATTTGCATTTGCTTTTAAACCCCCATCGACACAACATACCAACTCTTCTAATTAAATTCTAGTACAAGGCTACATGCTCTTGGGCCGGCAGTGATTTGACCCATCTGGTGCCCTTGAGGCTGTAGGGGAACCAAGTCATGCATTCACTGTGCATCAGGAGGCAGGAATTCATAGTAAACCAAACAAATCCCGGGGCTAAAGAGATCCAGCTCATTATGAGCTGATAACCCCACATGCCTTATTTCATTAAGGTGGATGTTCGCTTACAAAATGAAAAGGAAAATTTTACTTGCAAACTGAAGCCAGGCATGCAGTATTAAATTTGTACAATTAGCTGTCTCATGGAACCTTGTTCAGACTGGTCTGTGTTGGCGAGGTTCCATGGTGAACATATACTGTAAGTCTGCATAATGAAAATAATAAGAAATGTATGATAAGAAAGAAAGAATAAGAATTTTTCAGTTAGGACAGCTATGCTTCTGCAGCACAGAATATCCATGTTTCCACGCTATGCGCTAGGAAATTCTATGTATTTCGCACATTTGTTGTGACTTGTATGCCCCTTATCTAGTTTAGGATTACGCAAGAGCTTATTCAGTTTTGCCTGGTTGGCACAAGACATTTAAAACTTGTTTTTTTTTTATTGCTCAAAAGCTATTTGGTAATTTTCTTGCTTTCACTTACTTCTATTCTGTTGCTTCAATTCAATTACTTCCATGCCCTGAAGTGCACTTGAAGTTACAAACACTGCTGATTCCTAAAATCCATAACTAAGCAGAGATAGGGGCTTCAGCTGACACACTAGTATATAAGGCCATATACAGTCCCTTTGGACCCCTCCTGACAGATGCCACTGGTGCTAACCAATGAAAAGCGAGAGGAAGGAGAGCATTCCAGGGAATCTCCAACCTTTGCACGTGGTCCCCAACAGTGAATGGCTTCCTCATTAATTGCTTGTCACATGGGAAAGGGTAGGACAGTATGATGAAATACACAATAAGACCGGCCACCAGAGACTGCCCGGCCTATTGGTGTGATTTCACAACAGCTTTACAGAAAAAAGGTTTCTATTTAGATTTATATATCTTTTTAGATTAGTGAATTGAGGTTTTGTGTTACATATAAACTAAATACTAAATATTATGAATGGAAGAAATCTTTTAATATCTTTTAATTAAAAGGGAAGCATAATAAAATCATGAATTAGGAGGGAGGTTTTTGCTCTTTGTGTTTGAGAGCTGAGTTTCTGTTGACAGTGACACATTATGATGGATGAAAAACCAGCAAACAATTTGACTGTTTAATTTTTTTTCCATTTGACCTTTTTTTCATGGAAAGTTGTTTTCCCTTTCGTTGAATTTGCAACATAAGCAAAGGTCCATGTGTCTCTAGAAATGGCAAACAGACAAAGGAACAATCCGTTTTTGTTTTACAGGAACAGAACCCTGCTTTGTGCTCAGGTCTTCTGCGTGTGTCCTTAAAGCAAGAATAAATCAATAACAGGTCCTGGAATGAGTGACTTTAAATAGAAACCCTTGTGATGTTTCCTAGCTTGCTTTACTTTAGAATTGGGAGGTTTGGTCACAATCACGACCCTGCAGACTTTGGATGCACGCGCTCCTCGTTCGTCATTTCTGATGTATTGCTGAAGTCATGGCTTTGGTCATTTCTCACAACCCAGGAGCGGTAATATTTTCTTGTAGCATATTGACAGGTAAATTGCAAATGTTTGGGATTCATGGGATTCTGATATAATGTAGCTAGAACCAACGCCAAGCCGTTTTCGGGGGACAAAATCCCAAGTAGTGTGGGACCACTGTTTTATTTTTTCGTCTTGGGTGGGAACGCATTCAAGGTCTTGCTGGTGTTAGTTGGAGATCAGGAAACTCGTTTGCGCCGGGCAGCATAAATGCAGGAACGTCCCGGATGTTTGGGAAGTGATTGGCCGCACCCTGACGGAGACAACATCTTCCTACCTCATTTACCATTATCCTCTGTAGGCTTGAATTCCTGTCTTCCCTATTTCACTGCCTTTTCTTCTCTCGTTCGGTATATAAAGCTAATTCCCTATCTTCTTCTCAATCTCAATGAGTCCTCTGTGCCTGCTCTGGCTTTCATTGCTGTATATACTCTGGCCCAGCTTGGCTTTCTCTATTCTTTCACTGCGCCTGAGGGCATGTTTTCAAGTGCAGGAAGTTCTTAAGAGTTGCGTCGGAGAGTCCTCAGGATAATGACAATTACCCCTGGCACTGGACTTTGTTATAAAAACAATTTGGACACCACACACAGAGTTCTACATCCACCGCCGACCCTGCGCTGGCTATTTTGAAACAGAATGAGGCAATTTGTTTCTGCACTCGAACCATTCCAGGATGAACAATGTGTCCAGGCTCCCCAGTTGCCTTGCTGACCTGAAAACATTGAAGCAAACAAGAGAGTGAGGCCCCGCAAGCTGCTCCATAAAACAGGACCCTTGTAGTGAAATTTATAATTCTACCTCCCATTAAAGGCTAGGAAAATCCTGTTACTCTGGGCTACATGTGTGTGGGGCAGGAGTAAAAAAAAAGCCCTTCTATTCAACAAGGCCTCATTCTGGGGTATATCCGGGGTCTCTCTCAAAGCTTTTCCATAAACTATTAAGACACAAAAAAATTCTCATCCCACTAGACTTAAAGCACGGTAAAGTAGGGTGTGAAACATGATTGGTCCATGTTCCCCAGCTTTAAAACAGGTCTTCAGAACCTCTTACATAGCTCTAAGGGCAACCATCAGTGTAAAGCAGCCCTAATAGGTGGTCTGTCATTCTCTCTTGCTCCCCGTGTAACCCTCATTTACTAATTTCGGCTCCCTGTTTATGGGAACCCAAGGTACACGGATGGAAACTTCTAGAGAGAGGTGAGTGAATGGAAGGGGGGATTATGGAAGGTTATGTAGGTGGACTGGTCCTGGCTTAATTAAGATGGATGACTGGGCCTTTTCAATGCGGACTCTAAAGCAGGCATTGCATAAGGAGCCGCAGACTTGCTGAGCAATTATTTTTAACTCCTAGCACCTCTTGAGTAGCTTAACAGTCAATGCTGCATGAGGGGGTGCTCTGTTGAGAAACTCCAGGGCATTTGTCAAAAAAAAAAACAACGTTAAGAAAAACAAAAAGGAAGAAAGGATGTGGTGTGAACAACTAAAACAAGATAATATGCATATATAATTTAAATATATGGTCATATTATTTTAAGCACACAAAAATATTTGATACATTTGTAAAATCCATTTAGCAGAGATACTGCCCTATCTCGATGACACTAGAATGGAGAGCGTTTTGCCTTGGTCTTGGTCTGTGGATTTTGTAGTTACCATAATTTGCAAAACGGAGCTTAGTTGAACTAAAATATTTCATCGTGAGATAAAACAAGAGAAGCGGATTTCTGTCACAACTCACTTTTGATACAGCACATGGCGAATAAATACCTTGTTTTTAGTGTACTTCTATGATACACTGTAATATCCATTTCAGTATTACTGCATTTTGGCTACTGACAACTGTTTTCTGGGCAGTCTTGTTCTTTATGAAGGTTTACAACACCAGATTGCAATTCACAGCTCCCCAGTCGGAGTTTTCAAACCCGAACATTAAATATTATGATATTCTTGTTAATCGAAAAAAGAGCCCCGATTTATTATACGTCTTAACAGGTTTATCAATTAGCTATAAATATTTCATGGCTGTAGGTGCCGTGTTTTCTGTCTTCGCGATGCAGAACAGTAAATAAATATGGCATGGAATTGTACTCAGTGGGAGGCTGGCCTGCCATGCTGTTAGTTCATTTGCCTCGTGCGAGTCATTAAAATCTGTATATCCCCACCGTGCAGGGTTGGAGCAATGCGTATGCCACTAGCCAAGCGGACAAATGCCGATAAAATTTGCTAGTAGACAAATTCCTAATTTTGCCACTTTATTTGGGAACTTGGGAAATTTCTTCATTTGAAAAAGTGCTTATTCTCTGAGAATCTTTTGAATAAAACTGGGAATGTGGTTCTTGTTAATGGGAGTATAGTTACGAAATTGAATCTTTTAAAATGGATTATCCCTGACGACGTTTACGGAATAAACAGAAAACAGAGGATGACCTTAGTCCTGTGGCAAATAATAAAAAAATAAATGATAGGCTGACCAGGTCACTCAGCAGTTTCTTGCCGAGGACAAGATGCAAAAACAGACCCTCGTTTCTCCCTAATTTATCTCAGGATCTTTGCATTACCTGCGACCTTATGATGGCAATGAAGTCAGGACATCCAATCAGATCCAGAACCATCTGGCAGGAGGTGGGTGACATTGAAGGTTCCGGTTAAGGTGACTCTAAACTGGTGGTAAAAGGTACAACCGGGGCTTTCTGCCGCTTGGGTCTGAGAGGGTGATGCAGAATTCTGTGCCAGGGGCAGAAGCCCTGTTTTATGCACCCCCCTCCATTCCTGCAGAACAGATGGCAAAGGAGCCTGAGGTTCCCTAGCGATCCAACTGGCATTGCTGCAGTGGTACGCATTTACCCCGCTAGGATGAGTGAGGACAGCTATTTTACAGCCTCAGAAAGGCACTAGGTGTGCAATAGCATGATTATTACAGTCCCACATGTTTACAATGCCTTGTAACTGCATGCAAGAACTTGGCTGCCAGTGATTAGCAATGCTAAGATCTATAGTCGCAAATGTGCTCAGATTCAGTGTGCAAATTCCACAGTTTACCTTGTCATGTTGGTAATATTTACTCTTTTTACTAATTTGAAGTTGAGGCTGAAACTGTGCGTTATCTCCATTTATGACTTGGGTATTCAGTAATTAGGAGCTACTTGCTTTACTTGAAAGAGATCAGATGAATAGTTGTGTTATTTGTCATTGGTCGCTCTTGCTTGGGGAATCAACGGATCAGATCTATCAAGGACCTATAATTCCATTATGTGCTCCAACGAGGGCAGCCAGGAACTCTGAGCTGAAAAGAATCTGGGGAGGCCAATGACAGAAGGAGATGGAAGGAGAACATGAACAGGAAGGTCCAGCTTAGCGAAAAGTCCTGAAATGGGTTCTGCTCAGTTGACGGTTGAGTAACCAGATGCGTCCGTAGTTAGGTAATGCGCTGTGTTATGGACATGTATGGTGTGTAGGTGCCAGTAGTGTGTATGGGGCCTCATTGAAATGTGGCAGTCAGTATGCAGATTGCTTCTGTTGTGCCAGCATGTAAGGTTGAAAGTTATCCCAAAGTCCAGAGGAAACACTACTTGCTTTTGAAGAGAATAATAATACAGTATTTTATAGTAGTTCTGTGACATACCCCCTTGTACCAAATTGCAGTCAGCATTCCTCTGGTACGTAGACACGGGGGGGGGGGGGGGGGGGGGCCCCGCCCCCTTGGGGTGTGAAGGGGACAGTCCACGTCCAACCAGCTTTATAAGAGGAAGGGTGCTTTTCCTCCGCTCCGATTTACACAGAG
>JAODKM010000025.1:9283957-9335197 GCA_026780845.1 Petrocephalus sullivani
GGGAGAGGGGCTGTGTATGTGTGGGGGGGGGTGGGGCGGGGGGGCCTGATGGAGGAATGTTCACGTCTCAGCTGTACTTTCACTGGGGGCGAGGTGCTCATGGGGTTCTTGTTGTATTGGGGGTTACAAAATCCCTTAGACAAATTATTGTACCCTGTGTAATGGACATTGATTTTTCTTAATGGTCCGTGTTTTGTTCTATAACCAGTTTGAGGAGGGCCGAAATAATGGAAATGCTGGTTCTCTCCTTGCCATTACTGCCGTACCGCGTCGCGGGTTTTGATTTACTATAGCGGCGTTTAATCAAATAAACAACGGGGGTGAATGAGGTGTCTGTACTCTTATTTCAATTCCAGAGAAATTTATTCGGAATCCATTTTCCCCACGCGATGCGTATCACGGTCGCAATATTCACGGCGAGATGTGGGGAAAATGGGAACTCAGCACGCGCCCACGGCGTGGCGATTTTGCGGGGAGAGGGTGGCATTTCAGAGCATCAAAGGAACCAGCTATATAGGGACTGAGATGTTCAAGAGAGCCCGTTACCCCAGGAGTGAAGCCTTCTCTCCAAGTCCCAGAGCACTTAAAATTCAGGACAATTAACTTGTGATCCCATCCATTAGTGTGTGTGTATGGGGGGGAGGAGGGGGATGTGTTCCATATGACTATTAAGAATGTAAAACATCATGCCTCGTAATGAACCCCATCAAACATATACACGTCTTAAACACCTTTCAACCGGAATTTCGATAAATAAATTAATCGATATTCAATAGACATCACCGTGCTAATTTACATTTCACATATCTTGCGGAGGCTTTTGTCCAAAGCATCGTACAAGTGAGTCAAATAGCACATTACGTATGTGCTGTCGAGGTTGTGGACTGGGCATAAGTGCAGCTAGGCACTAACCAGACTGGTTAGTTTTTTTGTTCCCGACGCGCATGAATGAGCCTTGGGCACCCATGACCCCATTGCCAGTTTCCCGGCTGGCCTTCCTTGGACCACTTTCGGTAGGTATTGACCACTGCATACCAGGACCATGCCACAAGACCTGCCATTTCGAAGATGCTCTGACTCAGTCATCTAACCACCACAGTTTGGCCCCTGTCAGAGTCACTCAGATCTTTACGCTTTCCAGCTTCCAACGCATCAACCTCATGTACCGACTGTCCAATTTCCCTTTGACAGGTGACTTTGCAAAAAGATAATCAATGCTCTTCACGTCACCTGTCAGTGGTTTTATTGTAATGGCTGATCGGTGTATGTATAGTTAGTGATTCATGCTTGTATTTGTGGCAAATCATAAGGCGAAAAATATGCATTAAATGAATAAAACACCAATGCGTCCACTACAAATTAATTAAGATCACTCATCATTAATGCAATCAGATGATGTATCTTGGCAACTGGCAGACTCAGTACTGCAGATGTATTTGTGAAATGAATGTACATTAGTGCAAACAGGCTAATATATTTATTCACAAAGTTCCTATTGGCCAAGTCAGATACTTGTCTCCAGCAGATATCTGCTTCCAACATCATGTTTGAGTTCTGTCGATTGACCTTCTTCTCTTCCTGTAAATATACTTGGGGGTTACCAAGCAACAGGAAGGCCTGGTAGTACATTTGTTCTTCAGTTCGACATCACCATTTGCATCACCCTAAAGGTACTTTAGGCACCCGAAATGCTTGGTAAATAAAGGATGCACACATTTTTTTTTTAAGTATTCAAATAATTTCGAAAAGTGTATTTATTAGACCCAAATTCCGTACTAATGACTTGTGCTTTTAGTTTTGATACTTATTTACATTGCTGTGATTTGTTAATTTCTGTCAGTCATCAATGGATCAGCCACAGTCACCATAGTCTGCAGGAGACTAACAGAAGGGAAGCTAATTTTGAGTACGAAAGAAACCTGTTGGCGTGACATGCAGATACAAACATGTGATAAAAGTGCAAAGCAGCTTCCAATGTGCAGACAGTGACGTGACGTTATTTTTTATGAAAAATAAACTACTGTACATCACAACTGAAACTACCACTGCCAGAGGATACTTGGAAGCTATGGCTTTAAAAACACGAACTCTAAACGTTAATCTCTCTCAGGGTCTGCTCTTCCATAGCGTGAACCAAGCTGAGACTGAGTATGTCAGCTACACATGTTTTGCAAATTTCCAAATCAGGATGCATCCGATACAGGCATTGTTTTTGAATTATTTTACAGTGGCCTTTATCCAGAGTGACTGACACCATCGGTTGATAGAAATGCAAAGTACCAGTTACAAATATTTCTAAACACATCATAAAGCATTGCCTTACTCTCCATTAGAAACCGTGTTACTGATTTCATAGCTTGGAAAATGACAGCCTATTGTGTTTTAAGCATGTTCTACAAACTTATATAAGTAGCTTAAAATGTAACTTTTACTAAATCATTTGATTCCTGTTACATGCATTGAATTTTTAAGGTTGCAGCTTCATATGAATTGAAGGAGATGAAATTGGTATCGTCTGAATCCACAATTGCTGTAGACCACTGTTTTCCCACCAAGCCTATGGGGATCTAAAGCCGGCCCACATTTTTGCTCCCTCCCAGACATTTTTGCTATTGGGAGCTGGTAGGGATCAAAACCTGGACTGGCTGTGGATCCCCGCGGACTGGATTGCGAAATACCGCTGTAGCCTTATATTATAAGACGATGGGCACGATCAACACCTGGGTCATTGACTTGAACCTTTTTTCCTCAACCTCCGTGCAGAATAGTAGTATGCCAACAGAGTGGCATACCTTGATAATAGGTCTTCACAATTCCAGAGCCCACCAATTAGCCTGTCTGGGATGTGCTGTTTAGGCTGTTTTTATTGGTATGGACTTCTGGGTGAATATAAGATATAGAGCATGCAGTGTAATAGGGGCTTCCGCGCAATCTTCCAATTACTGTTGCCTCTGAGACCTTGTTTTACCCTGAGCAGGGCTTCTGGAATAGTGTTGCTTTAATGAGTACAGCGAGGAATTTCTATGACTACTTACAAATGGCAGAGCATTTCCTGTTGCTCATTGATTCAGACACTCCAGCTAATCTGTTGAGACTTAAAATGAAATTAATATTCGTGTTGAACACGTTCGCGAAATCGATGATGAGCAAAAAGGCGAGGTCCCGTCTCATATTATTCAGAAATTGCTGATTTGAACCATGAAATTTGCAGGTGTGTGATGTCATTGCCGCTCCAGGGGACAGAGGCCCAGCGGTAATGGGAAATCTGAAAGGGTTGTACCTTGACATTATCCTGGCTCAGTTATTGTTCTCAGAAAAGGAGAGAAATACAGAATATGGGAGAGCATGTTTGTAAAGGTTTAACTGATAATACTGTAACAGATCTGATCCCTTTGCTATGCACCAAGTAGGGGTAATTAATAACAGTACAAAAAGGCTGATGGTTCAGCCTGTGCTTTTGGTGCCATAATTATAACGATGTATAAATATGACATAGTAGTATTTTACACCCTCACATGAGCACCCTTCCAAACAATGTTTTCTGTTTTCTGAGAATATACCTTACAGTCCTCTTGGGGCTATATGCAAATGCTCTGAAGTTGTTATGAACGATACCCCTGGATTGGGGCCTTTGGCTTGTATGACAAAGGGGAAGACTAGCTCTGGGTATTGCCAGATACATATAGAACATAGAAATGTGTCTATGGTATTCTTAGGAAGTATGTGGTGAAAACTTTGTGGGGAAGCAGTTAAGCCTATAAGTTTTGCCATCTGGTAACAGAATACACATATATTGTGACCACTTTAAGCTGATTTTTTCTGTTTGTAACAATTATATGCTAATGGATCATGAAACAATTTTAATACTCATGTCTAAATAAAGATGCCATTAAAATCAGCATCTTCAAGGATGCAGTAATGTAGTTTGTTCTGGGTTTCATTCAGTTTTTGCTAATGATGAATAAAATCATTTATTTTACTTCAAGGTTTAGAGAAATTGCTCTACTTTATTACAGACTAGGTGAAATAATTATTACATATCAAATATGGAATTTTAAATATGGTATTGTATGCTATTGTAGATGTTGTAATTATAAGGATAAAAATATAAATGAATCTGTATTCTGGAAAAAAACTTCATATTTATTTAACTGGTCAGAATAAAACCTTGACTTAAATATTAAAATAAAATATTAAGAAATGAAAAATTTAGTGATTCAAATGATTTCTGGGTTGCTCATGAATAATAACTGCAAATGAAATGTCTTCAATTAGTACCATGAAAAATTAATTCTGCTGTTTTTTTTTTGCATCTGTCTACTTATACAAGTTTATGATTTCTTCTGCAATTAGCATAAGATTAAGTAAAATACCTGCAACATGACTGTCATCTTTCTTTTTTATTGTTTCTTATCATAGTTTGGTACTTAGGTAATGAAGTTACCTCTTTTGATGTTGGGGGGGGGGTGAACTCTATAGCCCATTTAATTACAGAAGCTGACATTGCTAGCATACCAGCACTTACCTGAGCTTGTGTGGATTGATGAGACCAGCAGCCACGTTTTTGACCACATTTCTCCGGGGCTCGGGAAGCCGGGAGCTTCGTTAGTGCTGAGCGCCACACTCTCTCGGGATGAACGCCGCGGCGCGGGTTTGAGCTTCCCTACCCCCAACTCGCTCGTGCGAAGGCTTCACCTTTACTAGTTGTGTCAACTCGTGCATTTCCTGTACCTTCTCAGGTCTTGCTTTTCCCTTGTCAGGGTCCTTTCAGCTTGGCTCAGTAAAGGATTCACTGTCCCCTAGCTGAAGACTTGCCCAAACAGTGGAATCCTTTGATGATCCTGACTGGTCACCATAGCTCTAAATCTAAATATGGGTTGCACACTCACACATGTGACTAACATTATACTCATCACACAGACAATGAACATTGTATTCCTAGAAATTACTTCTTATCTGCCCGCAGATGCGGCTTCATGGCCTGTTGACCCTGTGTAGTGTAGTAATGATAGATGGGTGATGTCATGAAGATCTTCGCCACAGTGAACAGCTTCTGCTGTGCGATTTCTGTTAGCCACTTGTGAAATGTGAAATTTTCCTCAATCTTTCCTGAAAGATTGCTCATGTTACGGGTAAGTCAGATTTAGGGCGTTTGGAGGAAGAAGCCATAAATTTCCGATGTCGCCTATCGTTAAAAAAATGCTTCCTGCAGCATCTGCCCTAAATCAATTTGTCCATTATGCAAGAAGACCACCTGAGCATCTGTGCTTAGAGCAGAGCATAGAACTTCTGCTTCGCGAGCTTTCAGCCGTGTTCCACCGTGTTCCACCGTGTTCTGCAGACAGCAGACGAGAGAGCAGACCTGGGCGTTAGTCATCTGGGATAACAAAGGCAGCTCTGTTATGATAACAATCAGACGCGATTTTATAAGTGGTTACGTAAATGGTTATGTAAACATTTTCTGAGTGAGGCTACCTAATTGACTTTAAAGAAATCGAAATTTGGCAAATACATATATTTATCTTTATCTTTCTATATAGACACACACATATGTGTGTGTATATATATATACACACACACACACACACACATACAATGTATACTGTACCTCTCTTCATGGGGACACTCCATTCATTCCTAATCCCAACTATGACACCCTTATCCCCTACCCAGCCCTAACCTCAACTATAAGTAACCAAACAAAATATGAGACTTTTGGCATTTTTAGTTTTTTGATTGCAGACACAGATTTTTATATAATTGTGGTTATCCTTATTGGGACCAAAAAAAATGTCCTTTTAAGCTGATAAGCTACTCTTGCACTGATATCCCTGGCTATTATCCAGAACCCCCCCTCCCCACCACCACCACCACCACACACATACACACACACTCAGTTCTCTAAAGCCGATGAGGGTCTACCGTTGCCTCAAGCTATATTTTGTCTCCTGACATATGTTTAAGTTTTCCTCAAAACTTGGCAACATCTGCTTGGCAGGGCATCAAGAGAGGACCGAATTTCCACGCAGAACCCGCAATCAGACACTTGACATCACTGACAGCCCGGTGCCAGATTCCTGGTCCTGTACGGTGGGGTTGTCTCCGCTCGTGAGAATTCCCGTTCTAACGCTCCGCCTCTGCCTTGTCGTTGTCGACGCGCAGCTCGTCCTCGGACTGCCATTCGTGACAGTTCGCAGGCAAAGGAATGGGTTAACAGAGATCCTGCGAGAAGTCTGGAGTGAGACTGAGAGAGGGAGGGAGTAAGACAGAGAGAGGGAGAGGAACGGAGAGGAGACTGGCGCAGTCTTTTGTAAAGTAGACAATCTCAGCTGAGTTTACAAGGCTGAGGTTCTGTGTGGAATTTTACCCTTTCTCTGTCGCTGGAAATCCCATCTTCTCCTCTGTCTTGGTCTCACTCTCTTCTTCTCCTGCTCTCCAGTCTTTCACCCTCATCTCTCACCATCTCCTCTCCTCCTTCCGTACCCTCTTATCCCTCTCCGTCTGTCTCCTTCTCTGTTTTGGTGTGAGGATGCACACCAGGCAGCAGAGAAGTGGGGGGGTGGGCGGCTGACCAGATAGTCAGGTGTGGGTGAGGCCTTGCTGTCACCCAACTCCGGTCCGGTCCGCACGGGGGGAGCAGGCAGAGGGCAGTCGCGGAAGACAGGAAGCACGAGGATGAAAAATGGGAGGGTGCGGAACAAGGCTTTCTGGAGGAGGTGTCGGGTTGAAGGAACCTCTCAGGATTGTACTTCCTGCTCCGGTGTGAAGACCAGTGGGGCAGGTTGCACGGTGAGACAAAGCTCAGGCAGGAAGAGCAGAACTTCACTCATTACTGTCAGCAGGCCCTCAAAAGGTGATGGACAGGTGAGAGATGCCAGCATTCCGGCTCCTTGTGAATTCCATGTTGTGTAACTTACAAGGTGATTTTATAAGTATTGCTCAGGTTTAGATGTGTGCATACATGTGTGTATGCATGCAGTGCTGTCACTGTACACCCGACAGATGACGCTTGCTATATCTTAACGATAAGAAACATTCTGACAAATTCTGATCACTCTACATTCATATACATACATACATACATGTACATGTACAGATATACGTATATATTTAATACGCGTATTCACTTGCACATTTCGTTCTTGCATTCTAAGTGAGATTGCACATTATTAGAACCATGCATGTGTCTCCCCATGTATTATTCTGTGTGTATGTGAGGAAGAGAGAGAAAATGAGAATACGTCTACCGTCTGAGTACTCTCTTCATGTTTTTCAGATGTGGGTATGTTCAGTGAGATCTCATTAATGCGTCCGGTAAATAACACACCTACGTCAGGGGAAAGTGCAAGAGAAGTAGAATTAATCATACTTCTTATTTACTTGTGTTTTCTTTTGACGGGCTTTGCATTATAAACATGGCTGTTTTCAGGAGCACCTATTAGAGATTGTGAGCAACGTGCCCTTGTTACGTGTTCCTTTGGCTATGGAGAGCAAGATATCTATAATTAGCAGCTCGCAGCACTGACAGGAACATTAAACATCTCCTGTTGTATCATGAGTAGTGATTTCTTGGTCAACGCAAAGCCCAAGGGCATCGCGTTCCACAGTGGAGAGACAGCTAGCCACTTTTCCTAGTGTCATAATGATCATCTCGCTTTACACCCAGACTCACTGGTGTTAATCTGCACCAAATACATAATGTGTTAAGTGCAAAAGTAACACACAGTAGCACAGAAAGTCTTTCGTCACTGTGCCAAGTCATAAAATAAGCAATGAGCATTGCCATCCAACACTACAGGCAATACATGCTGTTGGGATTAACTTTGAATCCACGCTTAAGGTCTTTTTTACACAACTGCAATCAGAAAGCAAACAACAAAATGCTCCAAGTATTTTATTTATTTCACAAAGAATCAATTTCACTCAATTGAACTTTTAGCGATAACTTTTTTTTTAAATATTTTGTTTTCAGTGTGGGAAACATTATTGTCCTCATTCTTTGGAATGTTGGATTTGAATTGCTGTACAGTCCATGCAAAGGTTCTGAAAAAACCATCTCTTCCAGATTTAATGCAAGCAGAACTAACCATGTTAAAATTTGCAACAGAAAAGTTCATACAGGAAGTCCACTTTGCCATTTCCTGTGCAATTACAGGTTGACTTGTGGACCTGGGGATAAAAAGGTTACAGGAGAGAGGAATGTACTGTATGAATAAACCAGCATTTAAGCTGGTATGCTGCATATGATAATTTAGCTGTTCACATAAAACTTGATTAAGTGCAGGGTGTGAGATCTGGCTATATTTTTAGAGCTGCAGAGCTACACAAGAAAGCCTGTCTTCTCCTCTTTAAAAGCCACTTCTTTGTTGTCTCTGTTTTACATGGAGGCTTTTAAAAAGTAGTTCTCTCAGTAAGTAAATATCTTTCATGAGGAGTAAAAGACACAGGGTGGACTGGATGGGTTTAGATTCCATTTGCATTTCTCATGAGTAAAAACAAACTCCAAAGTGTTCCTCACCCCTAAGGGATGGCTGGTCTGCATTGGTAGAGACTATAGCATACGATGGGGGGGCTTAGAAAGCACTTTCAAAGAGTTGAAACCATATTGTATTGTGTTGATTAATGCAATGTTTTCATCTATTCTGGGTAACATTTCACCTCCACAAGGGTATAGAGGTTGGTACTCTGTGGGCAAATGTTCCACATCTAACAGGAGGTATATTATAAAGAATCTTGAGTCTTCCATATCACCGTATACATGTGTTTTTACAATATCACGTTCCAGAGGTGGATAGTGCAGGTCCAGAAAGTAAAAACCCAGACCAAGATTTTATTTCAACCAACCAGTCGAGTACTCTCTGTCCTTGACTCTTTATGCTCAACTGGTTGGTTGAAACAAAACCTTAGTCTGGATTTTTACTTTCTAGACCTGAACTAATCACCTCTGTTGCTTTCGTTTGGAATCAGCTCAAGACAGGTTTCAAAGTCTTAAGATGACTGTCATCCATTTCTGAGAAACTGAGAACTGTCATGCCCCGTGGGGTCTTGTGGTTCGGCAAAAGAACTTAATTGCCTGCAGGCTGGCCAAAGTCGTGGTCACTCCGAAAGCCTTTGAGAGAAGATTCCAAAGTCGTGCATTGGGTGAAGTGATGGCTGTGCATGTGGCAGCATGTAGATCTTAGATGTTACAGTTTTATAAAGTCCATATGTTCAACAAGAGAGCTTGCCATGAAAATTAATATCAGTCAACAAGGTGAAGCAGTAAACTTGTTTATTGCAGCAATAAACATGATTTTGTAAAAGTTAAGAATTATACTGGGCGAGTAAGTAATGTATAAGGAATCTGGAACAGACATACACAGTCCAAGTTCTCGCTGACCATGCAAATTTCTTTTTTGTCCTGTAATCACTAATAACCTCAGTACTTCGAAAGCACAGGAAATCTGGGGCCATGTGTGGCCCGGTGGGTTGGGATGCCCTGCTTGTGATTAGAAGGTCACTGGTTCAGACCCCGATGTGATTCCACTCTTGGGCCTTTGAGCAAGACCCTTAATCCCCAGTTGCTCCAGTTACTGGCTGACTCTGCTTACTCATAAATGAATGTTGCTTTAGATAAAAATGTCTGCTAAATAAGTACAAGGTAAAATATTTAGGTAAATATATGTAAATATTTCCCTTCCTCTAGCGATCACCAGCTTTGAGCTGATTAACCGAGACCTTTGATTGTCTCCACAGAGCTGCTCAGAAGCTAAACCTGTCCTCCAAGAAGAAGAAGCAGCAGCGAGCAGCTCCACCCCTGGTGTGCGACCCGCCCGTCTTCCCCACCAACTTCAGCGGCATCTTGCAGACCTCGCCCCCACCAGCCCCGCCCTGCCTGCTTCGAGCCGTAAACAAGGTCAAAGACACCCCAGGCCTGGGCAAGGTGAGGGCATCTGCTGGTTAGACTGAGTTAGCACAGTCTGGCAGCTTCATAACCCACTGTGGTCGGACTCGTCAAGCGTGCATTCGGGCCGTACGGCGGCACCGTGACGGATGTATTCCAGTAAGACCAAGTGCAGTCAGCTCAAAATATCTCCAAGCTGAAGCTACAATTTCAAGAAACATCTTCATTTGAGAAATGGCAGATTGTTCTAATATAGAAAAGCTAAGTAAGAGAGTATCCCGAAAAGGGCATTTCCTCATTGTCAACCGCCGACTGACATAACGGCAACGAGCGGAACACACCTCTTAGTGCCTGTTACTGCCTGACCTTGCCGAACATGCTCTGAAAGTCAGAGAGCTGATCTCGGAACACGCCGGGGGGGGGTCATGAGTGCGAGCGAGATAACCCAAGTACAAATTCCATAAGAAGAAGTTCCGCTTATCTCGAAAAGCTGAACCGATGTGGGTTTGGGTTACAAACAGTAGCCGTACAGTAGTTGCTGTATCAATTGGTCTGCACTATTAATGGTTTTCCAGTAGGTGTATTGCTGGGTAGTGCAACTGAAATAAACTTTTAAGTCTATTGGGCAGTACTGCAGATCAATTTATATAGGCTGAAACCAGTTGACCGATTAATATTAACATAATTTTTAAATGGTCAGCCGGGTTAATCAGCTAAGAAGTATAATTTTCTGATACTCAGCAAGGGACAAGAAAAATTCCAGATGGGAAGTTACAAATACTCAACATGAACTCAGTAATGAAAGCGAGAAGCAAGCGTTAAAATAGATTATGCAGTTTTTTTTTGTAATATAATAAGGTACTGTGGTGATTTGTAGTAAATGAAAAGCACAATAAAAGTGAACGTGGTGAACTTCACATAATTTAATTAACGCTGATGATCTAAGTATTCCCAAATTTATATAATTTAATTAAGTTTAATGATCTGAGTTAGTCCCAAAAGCCGAACACAGCTGAAGTAAAGCCGATCCGGCTTCTGCAGCACAAATTTAGTGAAACTCAATAAGCTAACATGACTTTATTTGTGTCTATAGAGTTTGATTTTGAATACCAAGTTGCACATACTGATGGTAACAGTATAAAATCTAAATACAGTATGGACAGCAGGGCATTGATGAGTCAGACATGAAATGTTACATTAAAGCACAGAAAACGTCTATTCAAACAGTAATAGATAGGTATATAGAAGTTGTGTAAAAAAACTGTGTAAATAATGTGATTTATTTAACATGATACAGTTATACAATATCTTGACTTGTATATAATTGCAAATGACAGTCTTAATGAGTACCCAGTAACAAGGGACCATATGTATAGGTGACCATTTTCTTGGACCGGAAAAGGGGCCTGAAATGCCTGGGATTTCACTTTGTTTCATGTTTGCTTTCTACAGTCAGGCCATGTATGAGCATATTTGGGTTTTGATGCCTGTTCTTACATCCTGCCCCCATTGTCATTCGAAAACCAAAATATGGTCACCCGACCCATCAGTAAACTATCACCAAGCGTGAGCTGATTTGCACAATGAACAACATAAGCATTTAATTTCCACATGGACCTCTAGCCCATTCAGAACCAAGGGTGGTTCTGCCCTCCAAACTGACAAATGGGGATCATCGTTCATACACGTCTCTGTTTATGGTTTTACTGCAGTAGCCCGGAGCGTTTTGCTGCAGCTAACAAAAGTGTAGCTGCCAATGCCAACAATTTGCTGTTGCATAACTGCAAACACAAATATTAATAGATCGGGGAGTACTACCTATTCGTCGCTATCAAATTATGGATTTTTTTTTTCATGAAAGAATAGCTAATTTATAACCACAGGCTTAATGAATGTCTCCATAAATGAGTGGATTTAGTTTTTTAATGTTTTGCTCTCATGATTTTGTTAGCTGTCCATCAGTACCTCCACCCCCTCAGAAACATGCGCTTGTAAACCTCTATGGAATGTCATTGTCTGGTACATTTGCAAAGATGCATAGTGATACTCATTCAAAACATGACACCATGTCAATATATCCTTCGTCATAGCTGCTCATATATTATATGACAAACTTCTTCCACTGATACATAAATTGTGCACATCGACTTGAATTCTCAAAATGCTGGACAGATACCAACACTGTTTAAAGAAGTAATTGAGATCATATGTCTGTTTGATTTGTGAGGGTAATTTCAAACAAAATTAGCATTAAAAGCATACTTTTTGTGACCTGGACGTATTACAGTGATTACAGTCAGTGAACGAGAGTTAACCTAACGGATTACATCAAATATTACAGCAGAAAATATTGATGGAATGAGTGAGTAATTGTGAGAAGGAAGGCAAAGGAATGAACTGCGAAGAGGAAATGTGTGGCTGTGATTTCCCGGGCACCCTCCTCAACTTTGGCACAAGTGGGGGATGGAGAACCAATGCTATAATTTCATTTTTAAATAATGAGCCCTAACATTATACAGTATGTCCAATGAAAATGATCAGCTTATTAGTCTACTCAGTTGACAGATTGTATTCTGACTTTTTTAACGGACATGCATCTTACGAACTTCACTGGATTTCTATGGCTATGATGTCCAGTGAGGGATAAAAAACAACAAAGGTATTCTTTGGCAGTGGATCTGACAGACCTGGCATGGGCATCGCACAGATGGTCTGAATACGCTAAGCGATTGATAACAATGTGCACAGATGCTATCAGCTTCAGATTAGACCCCTCTTCAAAAACCAAAAAAAAAAACAAATAGACCGGCCAGGAAACTTAATACCAGCGGGAAGGCAGACTCCTGCAGAGACTCGTCCAGCTTGGACTGGGTAGAAAACGAACGCCTGGTGAAGGCTTTTTTCCGATATTAGAAGATATTTTATTAAAAGAGGATTAAGAGATGAAGACAAATTGCTCAGAGGTCAGCTGGCTGCATGACTATAAAAGTGAGTTTAGCTATGCCTTTGATTGGTATTTAAAAATAAAAAGGCCCAGTATAGCAACCATGTTTATCGGTACACTTAAGGTTTTTCACCTAAATAATTAAAGTAATTAAATACTGGAACTCAGGAAGCGCTTAAATTCTTAAGTATGTGACAAAGCTGTGCAGTGTGTGTTAATATGTATCACATTTGGAGGTTATTATCAAGTAAATTGCTTTTCTCACAATCTATTTTTATGAAACATTTATTTTTAATTACATTTGTAATGGAAGGATTTCATTTGATGAGATTTGTAGACTGTGCGACATGGTTCTGTATTATAGGATCTACGCAGCTAAAGTCAAAGACTGTGAACACTTTGAATCCATATGGGTTATTCAACACAAATTTAATGATATTATTATCTGTAGCTACTCAAGGGTCTTGTAATTTTTGTATCCAAAGGCAAGCTGAATATGCTTTAAAAAGTGTTTTTAGAAGGCTTTCTTTTTCGGTTAAATAAGTTAAAAGATCTCATTAAAATGGTACTGCTAATGTGAAAATGTTAGTGCCAGAGCATCCAGGAACGATGGAATGCATGGGTTTTCTGAAGCAGTGGAATTGGTGTTAAATACAGTAGATCAATGCTGAAGGCAATTTTTTCCCATCCAAACCAATGGAGAGCCAACTGATGCCATAAAGTGTCAACTAGCAGCCCATCTCCTGGCCTCTCTGGCTACATTCCCAGCTCAATTTGTACGCTCAGCTGGAACTATCTGGCTGTTGCTGCCATTGCCGTTAGTTACGGAGGCTGCTATCATCCCCTTAAGTGGGGGGGCATTCTAGGATATTTTTTTAAAGGGGGGGGTATAATTCATAGAGAGGGACCAACCTCATCATTAGCCAATGATATATTTGTAATCTGTGAGGGGCCAATCAGGTGTTATCGGGTAGCGGGCCAATCAGATGTCACCTGGGGGCAGTTCCCCTATGGCCCCACCCCTGTATACTCCCCCACCTTTAAGAAGTGCACATCATTACAGGAATGTCCTTTGGCATGCATACCTCCCTGTTAACTGTCCTGGGAGCATGGAAGAACCCCCAGCTACACACCCAACTCCGGTGGCCAGTGGCTGCATCGTTTCCTTGGCGACGTTTGTCGGGGAAGAGCATCTTACCTTTAGCATGGGCATCAAAGGCAAGGAAGGGTTCTTTCCCTCAGTTCAGTAATATCCAGCTCAGGTGTGCCATAGGGAATTGCAGTGCTGCCCTGAAGACATGGCCTTATAAAGATGAAGACCCAGTTAAGGGTGGTAGAAATACACGTCTGAGTTCTACAAAATGCTGCACTGAGAAGATAGTGGTGGTACACATATGTTTTATACGCACCAGAGCTGTGAAATACATCTGAAGGTTTTCTGTTGTGTTTGTAAATGTATTAAATGTAGCATGCATTATTCTTGAAAGTTCAAATAGCTGGTCAGTCTTTGCTGTTGCGATGTAATACTTCTAGACAAGTAACTATATGATGATATATAAATGATATTTTCCATATATTTCACATTACGTATTTTGTCTTGTGTCACATTTTACAATTCGACATTCTAATTTGCATGTTAAATGTAAGGAATGCCTCCCTGAAAAGCCTACAGAAGAAGATAACAGGCAGGCTCTACACAGAAGTGCATTAGCAGATGTCCCAGCAGAGAAATCTAGTGTACCTTCTAAATAAAGTCAGAAAGAACATTTTCTCCTCATCTAATCACACTTCTGTATTCCTGCCTCAGCTCATGCGGCTCGTGTGAAATGTAAATGGTGGCATTTACGAGCAACGGCGTAAAAATGTCCCCCCCCCCCCCCCCCAGAGCCCCCAGCAACAGGCCCCTTAGCAGTGCTGTTTCCAGGGATGGATAACAAAGCAGGAGAAAAAAATAATTTTAAAATTCAATATGTATTACCATAAGTAGACCACAGATCCCAGGATACTTTGGTGTTTGGAATTGGTAGCCAGCTGAGGATCAGCTGATGTTGTGGCATAAGCATGTACTGGCATTCAGCAGACAAATAGCAAATCAATTACGTGCAAATAATTCATTCAGAGAGGACGGCAACTTGATACAAACTGAAAAAAAAATGGTCCTGATTATTCTTTTTAAACCGCAGGTGCTTGTATGAATGCATGCATGAAAAAATGCAGCCTGCATTTAAGTAAGAAGTCTGCTACCTGAATGACACAAAAGAATCAGAGATCAGCTAAGGCCTATATTGTATACATATAATCTGATTAAAACCTGTTGACCTTACAGCGAAGTATTTGTCCAGTCACTTAATAATTTGTGTAGCAGTGGTTGTAAATGGACAGAAGCTACCTCTCTCATCTTCCATGCTCTTTTATGTACTGCACGCCATTAAACAAAAGGGATCGTGGCTCCTTGACAGTCACATTAATCACCTCGGCAACGCAAGTGGTGACCTTGAAAAATCGTGCCACAAGCCCAATCAATTTTTAACAGCTTCTTGTAAAATCACTGCTATGAGAGCTAATGCAGTATTGACAGATATGGGAGCACTCACATTATTAATGCACTCTTACAAAAGGTTATGTTTTTATCAGATGACCCGAACTAACCATAATTCGGAGACCAGAAATGGGTTCCAGCCCGGACGAGAAACGACCGGCAGTGGATTTGAACATATAAATTGTTACTTAATTGCAAAGCCTGTTCTAATCAAATTTTGAAGCGGTTCAGTGGCCTTGCTTTTACAGTATCCGGTCTCACACCGGGCCACTTGCTGTTTTTGCTCCAGCCAAGACACATACCTCTGCACACATGTCACTCTGTCTGTTTTCCACCAGAGGGATAAAATCTGACCCCTTCGAGTTGTCTGTGCGCTATCGCCTCCGGCACAAATAGGACTTTTAATTTGGGCTACGCTAAGTAAGCAAATAACCCACATGATCAGAAAATACGTGAAATTGGGAAGTTGTTGGCTAGAACAATATCAACTCCATGTAAATGTGTGACATAATGCCATTTGTCAAACTGGTAGCTAAATTTGATTGTGTGTTATATTTCTATATAATATTCCATATATATATGGGAATATGTATATATATATATGATAATCTTCATTTATATAAAAAAAAAAATTACAATTACACCATGAAAAAAATTGTTTACATTTTTTTTCTTTGTTTTTTTCTTACATACTTACATTACTCTACCCCTTGACAGAAATGACCCCATTCAACAATTGCCACAGGTCACCCCTATAAAATAATGCATTTTGGTATAGTCCCAAAATATTAACAATCAATGTTAAAGAATGTGCTTATTATTACAAATCTATGCAGTCGTAAGAGTGCTGTCGTAAGAGTGCTGTCGCATGGCTGCCTTTTGGTCACCGGCTGCTAATCTCATTATTTTACACTCAGTGTCTCACATTTCAAGCACACAGACAGTGGCCGGTACAAACCAGGACCTTTTTAGATTTTTAGATATTAAACAGTAAGCTGAAGTTGATTTCCATTCGTCCATCCATTTATAACTGCACATCCAGTACAGGATCATGAAAAAAAATAATAATAAAAAAATAACCCTACATGCATGCTATTAAAAAAGAACAGTATCACCTGAAGATACCATCACCAGTCCATCCAGCTTATTTCCAGGTTCAGCACACTACATTATTCAGATGCTGTCATCCTCATCATTATCCTCATCATTATTGGGTGCCGAAGTTAATGTCAATTCTTGGCGACTATAAAGATTGCCCCCCATGAGGGTAGTGAGTGGTTCTGCAGGCTAAGCCTCTCAGTGCCTGTGATCGGAAAATCGCCAATTCGAGTCCTGGCCTTGGCCATTAATCCCAAGCTCCGGGGCCACTCACCCTGAACTGTGACCCCCAAGCATGGTCTCACCTGCCTGCGTGTCTTACGAAAAGCACGACGAGGTAGGCATAGAGCAGAATTCTAATGTATCTGTAGAAGTACAGACGGCGAATAAAGGATCGTTTCATTTCACCTCTACCGTGTCCTATTCTCTGCAGGCTTCTTATTGAAATGTTCACTGCTGTGATGATTCAGTCCAGATATGTGTGTGCATCAGTTTTCAATCATGCCACTTTGTCCACCACCCCCTTGCCTCCAACTGCCAACACATGAGCACGCTGCTTTCTGGTTCATGCTGCGGCCTAGACCCCTTATCAGTTAATCCCTGTTTAAGATGCACAGCTAAAGGCAAGATAAGCATTTCCTGAAATACACTTTGAACAAAGAAAAAAACTCGACCGGGATTACTATTCATTAAATATGCAGGAATCAGAACAGAACGAACATGCCGGCTACTTGTTTGCTTGTATGAGATGCATAATGGTGAAGAGATGGAAATGAGGGTTGTCTGTGGATTCTATAAACTCTAATGGAGCTCTGTGGCAACAGGTCCAAAGCCTAACGCTTCTAAACTGTTGCTAACAGCTTGGTTGTGCTGCTGAATCAGTGTTGTGCATTAGTGTTATATCCCGAGGTAAACCTACACATCTGAATACACTGAGTGGAGAGTCAGATGTTCTTTAATGAGGAACCAGGCTTTATTTGACTATAGTCCAGAACATTTACGTCTCATTAGATAATGGTCTTTTTTTCCTCTGGTGCTCAGTGCAATTAAGTTTTACAGAAGTTCTATGACAAGACAAGAGACACCTTATTAGATTGGGACACAGATTTAGCTAATTTTTTCCACAAGGCAAAGTACTATGCTTGAGCAAATAAAGGTAGTGATCATCAGCAGAAAGCCATATGTGCCTCGTGAATCTAGCCTAGCGGTTTTAACAGCTTATAGAGCTGAAGACCTGCTGGAACTTCCACAAATTAAATTATATTCCAAATTTCAGTCAGCACGCAGCTCAGCTATGTGCTCATAATATGATTGGATGAGAATGAATACGCCATAAGGTATGTGACTGCTGCGTTATGCAAATTTCAGCTCTTGATTTAGATTTTTGCAGGTAGATGATTCTGTGCCACATTCATAATTCCTGGTATCTGTGAGCATGAAATATCAAATCCCTTCCCCGGTTATCGACATTAAATACAGCAAACGATGTATCATTTCATTCAGTGCACGCTTGTCTGTTTTCTGTGAGAGGGTCATGGCTAATATATATTCTCCCCTGTTGATGGCATCATCAACCTGCCTAGCTGTCCGAAGGCTAACACAGCTGCATCTGTAAGTGTCCCCCTTCCCAACCTTTGTCTAATTTGCATAGCATATTACAGTATATTTTTCAATATTTTATTTTGTTCCCACAAACAGCCCCCCGGCCACATTATTATTCCATTTGTTAGGAAGGTGTGCAAGATGTATAAGGCAGCGTGTGAATAACGGCGCGAGCGGAGGGCTGGGCCGTGACCCTCCTCACAGCTCATCCCGGTAGAGGCTTTTATGGGCCCAGCCATGTGCTTCATGGAGCTGTTTATCTTTGGAACCCCATTGTATTGCATATGAAAGACTAACAAAGAGCTGCCCTATTACAGTAGGCCCAGTTATTCCTTCCATGATGCGACCATTTTGATGGCACAATGATGTAACTTAGTGAAACAATGTTTATCATATGTATATGTAGCATGCTGATATTGGATCATATCATAAAACCCCATTTTTATATATGTTGTATATTTTTTTTACAAACATAGTACATTTAGAACACATGACATTGATGTAGAGGTTGCATATGAAAGGCATTCCTCTTGTAATCTATTTAGATTACATTTGAGGTATAATTTTGTAATAATTCTGTAGTTTTCGACAAATGCGCAGTTTTACTGGGCCATCAAATTGTTGTCAATATCAACAAGGGATTTTAAAGGGATTGTAAAACATAGCTACAGAAGCTAATTGTAGCTAATAGCTACAAAAGCAAAAATAGCTAAAGAAGGCAATGAGCATACTGCAAAGTTGCATAGCAGGGGAACATGGTTGCTGTTGGGTATATGAAGTCTAGCATGGCAGAAATTTTGTCTGGGCTGAAGGCATCCTGGCCCATAAACACAGTACATGACTGTGGTGGATGGTGGCCTCGCTGACTAATGGCAGACTCAGGTGAGCAGTGACAGGGCTATTCCTCCCACTGAATCACCTGCTTCCATTAGTGCTGTAGGTCATTTATTTTGTCCAACCACACCAGATTGAAACTGTGAGCTTTGGATTTCAGAAGCAGTAAAGGCTAAATGAAATCAAAATACAAGACAGTACATATACCGCACATGCAAAATATGATGTGATAAATGTATTCATTTAATATTCCAGCAGTACATCTGTTGACTGGTGACTTCTGTCTGAAAACCTAAGGTTTTAAAATGTGATTAATGAATGAAAGATGTGCTCCCCCCACCCCCAAACCTGTTGACAGGTTTTAACTTCAGGGAGGTCTCTGAAGGCAGTTCAAAAGACATAACAGTATTGACTTTGTGTACAGTTTTGGATTTATGTTTGGAGCTCGGCTCCTGAAACGAGACAGAAAAAGACGGTGGCGAGTGATACTGTTGTCAGAGTATAAATGGTTGCATTAGAATCTGTCTAGTGCTCGTGGCCTCTGAAGATTTCATCCTGTGATGGAATATGTACCATCCGGATTCTGTTTATATCCCCGGATGCAGCAAGCACCCCTGTTACTGACTACAGACCCACTCTCTGTAAACCAAACACTCCAGGACTTACGTAATCCAATGGCTGTGCAAGTGCTTATGCTGCTTTTTAAAATATTTCTGCCTGTTGACATCTGAAGTCTCCTATTATGCTTAATCCATGCGCTGTTTATACTAAATGGCGAGAATAGACAAACAAACTAACAAAAAAAGAAGCCGCTGGTCGTAGTACACGGAATTATATACAGAATATTAGTTAAGTCAGTTATGGAATATTTCTGTCTTCCAGATAATACACCTGTGTTGTCTATTAAAAGCATTCATGTAATAGTAACGCCTCTGTATCCAGCAAGCCATAGCTGTTTATCGTGTTCATCTGTTCAGGTTAAGGTGATGCTGCGCGTGTGCCCAGTATCACCAGCAGAAACGTCTGAGTCAAGCTCCTTCTTGAAGGTGGATCCACGTAAAAAACAGGTCACCATAATGGACCCGGCAGCCAATGTGCCACAGAACTCCTCCCATAAAAGGGGTGGGGCCAGCCAGGTCCCACCAAAGATGTTCGCCTTCGATGCTGCTTTCCCCCATGATGCCTCACAGGTACAACATTTTTGTGACAAATAATAATAAAATGTTGCTGTAGGTCACAGGATATACTGTAACAAATTGCTGTGGCTTTTACAGTAAAATTCATCAATAAATGACTGTTTTATCCTTTTACAATCTGTAACTGTAGTTTGCTTTGCATTATGAGCCATAAAACAATTACTGTATTTTACAGTATATTTTACAGTGATGTAGTTAAAAAAGAAGTAGAATAGTGGCAAATAGGTTTCTAGCTGAAACCCATGTGCTTAATTATTCAATAATAGCTAATATTATATAGCCATGTCTAATTTCTGATACATCTGTTATCTGAGTATACCTAGTCCATTCTTTATCAAAGTCCGCCATAACACTGGTAGAACTGTTTTCAGCGTCCAGTGCCTTTCTCCACGTTGTGCGAGATTATTAAGCTGGTGTAAATTATTTTGACCCACATATGACTGACCCATCATGCCCTGTCTCTGCACGGCATTGTCCTTCTCTAGGCAGAGGTGTGTGCAGGCACAGTGGCCGAGGTGATACAGTCTGTAGTCAATGGGGCAGATGGCTGTGTCTTCTGTTTCGGACATTCCAAGCTTGGTGAGTATCTGGCTTCTTTGGTGAAATCATGGCCACATGTCTAATGTACATAAACCCATTTATGCAACCTTATTTTTGAAAGGTAATACCATTTTAATACTGTTTTGTTGTTATTATTAGTGGTAGCTGGCTCTAGTTGCTAAGATGTGTCAGAATATATGTGTATCATCATATCGTTGACATGGTTACTAGAAATAGGTGAGTTTTGCATATTTGCAATATATTTACTTGGTTTTTGGACGACAGCTGCAGGCATAAATGTCAATGGAACCCATAAAATTTCAACCGTCTGTTATTGTAGCTGTATTTTTGTTCTTTAAAAACTCTGCAAAGCTTTCTACAAAGCATTTTGAAATGCCATTTTTATTATTGTTTTTGCAATGAATGTCAAAACATTCTTGCACGGTTTCAGAGTTTCAGATCCTTTTAAGAAACTGAGTACCTTGCTAGTAAATCACCAGGGTAACACTCATATTCATTTGATTGTAGACACAAATGTGAAGCTGCTGCTACCTTTAATTGTTGATTAAATCATCTACTGTACCAGCAAAGTCACTCCCGTTCCAAATTTCAGATTGCAGCATTTTATCACCAAGGAGTTAAACAATGGTAGTTAAATTGTACAACTTGTCTCATTAATTAAATCGCCTTTACAGACAAAGGGGTAAAGAAGGTGTACGCAGAGCCTTTTTCTCAGAGTTCATGTAGAGGACTGGTGTCCTTAGCAGAAAAGGTGCAAATTTATGCTCAAACATTTTGCACTTTTAATCATAAAAATTAAAACATTTAGCTGGCAGTAAAACATAAAAGGCATGCTGATAATGATGAAGAGTTTTGCTTATTCAGGTCTCAAAACAACTAACAGGGTTAAAAGGGGTCCAACAATAAATCACTGTTTTATTTTATTTTACTGTAACTGGAGTTTACTGTAGTTTGCTATGCATTATGAAACAATTATTGTGAAACAATTGTGTTTTACAATATAATAATACATATTTAAGGTTAGCCAAATGTTATGTCTTGCTGATTCTCCTGATTGTATTACTTGCTTGTGGTTTGTTCATCCAGTAAAGATCAACAGCCCTTTCTTTTATGGTTACAATAGGAGTACTGCTCGTAATGACAGACAGGATTCTTTATTATGTGGCCTTTGATGGCTCTGGCTGAGTGGAAACTATAGGCTGTGAAGTTTATTTGGATTTTATGATTTATCCTTACAGAAAAACACTTTTTTCATTGAATTTATTACCTTTCCAATTCCATTGTATGCCTGTGGTCATCATGTCCAATCTCCCTTAAACTTCAGGAAGGTAAATCTTCTTTGACTTCCACAATTCTGAAGACGACGCACAGCATTCTGCAATATCGGCATATCAAGCATAATCGAGGCCTGTCTGTTACGTACGTGTATTACAGATACAGTAATACAAGTGGAAGAGAGTTCAAATTACTGTATAGACTAGGACATGACATTTCTAAAATAATATATTGTGGCACCTAATAATCATTTAAAGACATATTTCATAACAAACTATGCAGATTATGCAATTCATGATTAAATACATTCATTTTGTTGATTAAGCAAAATTCTTAATCAAAAAAGTAGAATTTATAATAAGAATGTTGGACCAGTAAAATCAAGGTCAGCTCAGTAGGGCAGGCGTTGGGCTTTGCACTAATTCAACTCTTCACATCCATCACCTGCCAACCTGATTTTACCAGTAAGCTAATTATCACACCCTCAGTTTCTTGGCATGGGTGTTGAGGTATTGGAACCGTTTGAAAATCTTCGAGCAGCTGGTGAACTTGAAGACAGGGTTGATAAACACACCAAAAGTTAAAGATGTGAAATATTTTTGACACAGCTAAATAAATTTAACAGGCATCCCATGAGAATGTATCTAGATGGCACTGTTACAACGAAGCATAAAGAACCTTTAATATCCATTATCAATTTTTCTATTTGGAAATAATGCGATGTGCAGTGGATAACTAATGTTTAGTGAAGCTAATGCTGGCACCTCAACAGAAAGCTTCTTAGTAGAAGATCTCATAGATGGCGTGTGGGAGTGATTCTAAAGCACACATGTGCGTGTGGGTGTTGTGACACGCGAAGCTCGAACATTTCCACTGAATGCCATGTCCTGGCCTGCAGTCAGGGAGGCTGCCTGAAAGTGCACTTATCTCTGCCCCACAGGAAAGTCATACACAATGATTGGGAAGGATGACTCCATGCAGAACCTGGGCATCATCCCCTGTGCCATTTCCTGGCTCTTCAAGCTGATAAATGAGCGGAAAGAGAAGACGGGCGCTAGGTTCTCCGTGCGGGTGTCGGCTGTAGAAGTGTGGGGAAAGGACGAGAACCTCAAAGACTTACTGTCGGAAGTGGCCACAGGCAGTCTGCAGGACGGCCAATCTCCGGGTGTATACCTCTGCGAGGACCCCATCTGTGGAATGCAGGTAAGGCGACAAGGTTTTATAAGGGCATCAAATTCTCAACAAATATTTTTAGTTCAACTATTACCTGTTACGTCGAATGCAATATTAAATAATTAGTAAATAAAGTATCTGACTCTGGTATTCTCAGCTCTCTAAACATTTCTACAGAGAACATAATTACCAAATACCTTGAATTAATAGGTTGCTAGGTCACAATTAAGCATTGTGATGGCTGACATTACTTGTGAAAAGTCTTTGAAATTACTAACAATTTCACAGTAGGGACGTCGTAGCACTTTACATTAGTGACGTGTTTATGGTGATGCTGGTGTATGAAGTATAGCATATATGACTTTCTACTGTACATAATAAACAGCTGTGGTGCTGGTTTATATATTTACTGTTTTGTATTTTTTATCATTATTTTATAGAATGCTGTCTTTGCTTATGGGATTCAAAATCATCTACGTGCAAATAATTGTTATTTTATGCTATTTTAAGAATAATAAATGTTGTACAAAGCCTTCTTTATTTAAAAACTTCTGTGTCAGAGGAGTTAGGCATGGGCCTCCCTCTGTATCTTTTCAATCTAACCTAAATATTCTGCAAACTCATTCTTCATCATTTCCCTTTTTGTCTGTTTCACTGTCTGTTATATATCACAAACATTCTGGTTAGTTTCTGTGTAATTGGTAATATCTGTTTCAGTTTCAGAACAGGCAGTGAAATCTGTTTACAAATTGCATCTTGCGGAATAGTTTCTTCAAAAGTATATTGATAATGTTCTGGCCACTAAATCGCTGCAAATATAGCAATATTTGTTCATTCTGAGGACCAGCAGCTTTTAGAATCCTTCACATTTGGCCACATTAAAAAAACCCAAACCCAAAACCAAAACCAATTCGAAACCTAATCCTATGTGTGCCCTATAATCTGTACAATACACAAATAGGTTTGGTTTCCAGCCCTCTTTCCTGAGTCAAAGATGCAATGTGTGGGAATAATTGGCTCTAATACTGTGTGTGCATGCCCCCCCCCCAACCCCACCAGCTTCAGAACCAGAGCGAGCTGCGAGCCCCCACCGCAGAGAAAGCGGCCTTCTTCCTGGACGCGGCCATCGCCTCCCGCCACGGCGGCAAGCCCGAATGCGACGAAGAGGAGCAGCGCAACTCGCACATGCTCTTCACGCTGCACATCTACCAGTACCGCATGGAGAAGAGCGGCAAGGGAGGAAGTGAGTGCGGCCGGGCCCGACATCGCCTCCCCCACCGAGTTATAAAAGGGGGCGGGGCTAAGCCCTTACCGGCAGGCAGGCATGAAAATGAATGCGGACACTCTATATTACATTTATTTATTTATTAAAGAACATTTCTGTGCGGTTAAAGCCCCCTAAAACAGTCGTAGTGATGGCCCTGCCTCCCCATATAAAGACTACACAGTGTGGCATCATATCAGACCTCCCCAGATGATTTAAACTAAAAGGATTTGACAGAGAGAAATGGTTCAGTCCACTTTTGATTGCTTCCCAGTGTATTTTAGACTATAGGCTTAAAAAAGGCCCAGTGAAAAGTAAGATAGCCAGAAGCTATTCTTCTCATGGGGTAATACGTGTTCTACAAATTAAACATCCACATATCAATCTCGGAGCGTTCCTTTTGCAAATAGTCTTATTCAGTGGCTAACTAAAGGCTATATGTGAAATGGGCAATGTGCTGATCATCCGGGGAATGCTGTTTCAGCCTCAGTGTATAAATAGACGTTCAATGCTAATCGTATTCTGAGCAGGTGCCACTGAGGGGGTGCGAGTTCTTCTCTTTGGCAGTGTACTGTGCCGGGAGAAGTCTAATTTGAGGCACTGCAGCGCTAATGCTATCAGTTTCCTGAGAACATAAGTAATTTCCCTTATCACAGGAACCTGTGTCAGACTTGGGCGGCCTGTGTGCTTTACAACAGTGTTTCCCCAATCCAGTCCTTGGAGACCCACAGTCGGTCCACATTTTTGCTCCCTCCCAGCTCCCTTCTGGGAAAAACCAGGACTGTCTGTGTGTCCCGGGGACCGGATAGGGAAACACTAGTTTACAAGGATCGCACAGAAAAGCAAAACAGAACCAGATGTTCTCACTGGCCCTTGGGTGGTATACATACTTGACATAATTCCAAGATTGTACACAAGGATCGCTCTATGTACCTACACATATACATTTTGATCTCTGCACAGCTAGAGCTGAACTGAGCACAGTACTTCATGCTAATGGCAGAATCACATGTAATATGTGTTTTATTGGTAGGGGGGAAATCAGAAAATTTATAACGGAAATAGGTTCCACGATACTATTAAAAGATTGGCTCATTTGTCTTAACATGCCTGCTACAGGGCCCTTTTATATTAAAGTCAGACGGTGTATTTCCGTAAAACTCTCCAAAGTTTACGTTGACCAGCAGCTCTGAATGTTTTCAACTCAATATGTGATAAACAAGGTCAGTACTGCATGTATTTGTAGTGAATGAGTCGGGTTTTTTTTTTTTATGAAAGGTATACCTTCACAGCTGTATATCAGTTAGTATAGCAGCAGAATTGCTTGGAATTTTAGCTCTTAAATACGTCACTGACATTCTGCTGCAAAACTGCTTTAAATCAGCAGCCTCGGTAATATCCTCTCCGCCCAAGGTGAACAAACTGTTTCTGCAGTGTGATTAAAACTTGTGTTTTAATTGTCAATAACTTATTAGGTAAGAGGATAAATGCAGAGGATCTACTGATGAGCAGAAGGGCAATGCATATGGTTCTGAGGTCACTGACGCCACCGCAGACACTCTCATTGGCACGATAACCTGAAAAGTATTTGCCGGATCTTTCTCAAACTTTGCAGCAACCTTTAATGAAGATCCAGAACTGCTCAAATGTTGAGAGAAATGTCACCAGCAGCGCCGCATAGTGGTAGCAAAGGGAAGGACAGTCTCAGATGCAGAACTGGTGAACCTGATTACATTGAAACAAGTCACACAAAGGCTTTTTATAAGGTTTTTTTTGGAGAAGTGAGGAGGGTGTGTGTGTGGGGGGGGGGGCAGAGTTGTAGGGGTTGGGAGGAGTAGGGATTAGTAGGGATTAGACTCCCCCATCTAATACGTTGCTGTTGTTCCAGTGGCTTCTAGTTACATCATTAGTCCTGTAGTCCTGTAGTAGTCCTTGTTCCTGTGCCCTTCTCATATACCTTCTGGGGTTCCCACCCTTACCCCTGTCCCATTCTCTTCATCAGTGTCCGGTGGGCGGAGCAGGCTGCATTTGATTGACATGGGCAGCTGCGTGAAGGTGCTGGGCAAGCCCCGCGACAGCACCGCCGGCCTCTGCCTCTCCCTCTCTGCCCTGGGCAACGTCATCCTGGCTCTGGTCAACGGCAGCAAGCACATCCCCTACAAGTAATGCGCCCGCCCTCCGTGTGCCTTCCTCTCAGCTCATGGGCAGACGTGACAATCAAGGAACTGAAAACCTAAACTCACTCAGTCCATTTTTTGTTGTTTTTAAGATGAGACGGCCAGTGACCCAAAGTCCTGCTTCCTCATCATATCTTACAGTATCATACAGTACTGATAACCAAAACTCACTCAGTCCTCATGTAATCCAGTGAAGAGCTTTCATTAAATTTCCATGGACTGAGTGAGTTTTGGAAATTTGCTCTCCAATTCTGGTTATGTCTTGGGAACAACGAGCAGAAAAAAATCACATTTTAAATATGTGAGCTGCTGGTTTATCAGTTCAGACCATCTGGCTGTTAATATCTTGAGAAGGAAACTGTTACAGTCAAGATAAGTTTTGGAATAAGGTTTGGAAAGTATGACTTTGCGTGTTGAGTAGGTTTCTAAAAATGCAATTGAGCATACTGTGTGCACGTGTGCCTTGTAATGTGCTTCCCTAGCGTGAGCCCTATGCTCCCTGTGATTAGATAACCACTTGAAAGATAATTGGATAAAAAATAGAGGCTATTGGATGATTTATTACAATCCATTCGGATATAGAATATAGATTTAATTAAGCATATACAGTGGTGTAGGTAGGCTAAAGACATTCAGGTTTTGAGATAAAACTTTGAAATAAAAATATGCAAACTTTGAGTCAGATCTCTTCCTCCTGGGCTAAAATAATTTTTATTTAATCTAATTTTACTTAATTAATTTATTGCAAAGAACAAGGTTGGTTTAAGTTGGACCAGCGAACACTCTGGGGAGAATTACATTATTAGAGTTTCGGGCCATTTATAATAAATGCAGTATTTTTAAATGTAAATGTAACATAAATGAACATAAAGGCAATGTGAAAGCCTTGAGTCTTTAGTTTAAGAAGCTGAATTCGTACTTTTCTTTATCCTTATTTTTCATTCAAAGAGAAAGTGTTGTTTCACTGTCAGATGAGAAGTTGCATTCTGTAGTTTTTTTTTGTTTTTAAAAGAACTAATAAACAAACAGTAATAATCCACCTAATGAATGAGCTCGATGGCAGCTGTAGGCACCTTCCTAATGAGAGAACCAAGCACGCTTAAGACTAGCCTATGCCTTGTACAATTCCAGCATTTACTCAGGCAGGAGCAGCTCACCTGGAAAACAATGTAAGTCTGTATTTCTGGAAGGTCTCTGCTTTGCTACAAAACCCATCATGTTTATTTAATAACATTAAACCACAGTCATGTTCCTTTACGTCATATTATTTTTATTCATTAGTATTCTAAAGTTTTTCATTTTGCACTTGGTCTTAAAATTCAAATTGGATATATGGTTGCTTTTAACACTGAAAAACAGTATCACCACATATACAAAAGATTAAACATTTCACAGTTCCTTGGCTAAGAGCCTCTAATATATGAACTCTAACACTTCAGTTTGCATTTTTTGAGATACGCAACAGTTGACAGATCATTGCTACATATATTCTGAGTTTCCGTATATTTTATGTAAATTCAACTATCAAAACAAGCAGTGAAATCACATACGTAATTTATTTGCTGTATTTTTTCTTCTCAAAGGCAATTCTACATGACTAATGTAAAAAGCCGTGATCTTTGTTTTATCTAAAAGCAAAATAAATAAAATGTTTCAGCTAAATAAAAAAAACAAACAAAATAGCTGGGAATTGAAAACTGGTTGGAGATATTGTTTTAATTAAATTTGTTGTTATTGCAAATAAGCATCATTAAATTTTTATAGCCTTGAATGTCCTGAAGATATATCTGATCCAACAGAGACTTTGCATCCAGTTTTCATATTAAAACTTTGCATAACTAAACATCCCAATCTGCTTCCTTATTTTTTCCATATGTGAAAATAAATCATCTATTTCGTAATATTTTTTCATTTGAATTCCCACCCCTTGCCCAACGGTAGATGAAAGTCATTCTTGGCAAAACACAATATAAAAGAAAAAAAATCTGGAAAGCCAAAATGTGTACTTTGAAGTAAGACAACCCAAGACATAATCTTTGCAATATCCAAAACAGAAAACAAAAAAAAAAACAATTAACATGCAGCAGACTTTTCCCAGGGGCCATCATAACTCATGCTTACCAATATGCGTATAGTAAGCTGTGTGCAGTAGATGATCTGCATTCAACTGTTGCTAATTACCTTGTTCTGATATTATAAAAGATTGCATTTTTTGAAATGGCACATCCATACACAGCCTTTCATAGCCTTTATAGTGCCCCTTCAAAGCCATTTACCAAAATATTCCCTTGTACATTAGCCTTGCATAACAGCAAATGACTTTCACTCATGCAGTTGAAGGTAATGAAAATCAGTCAGCATGTCATTTCTAAAATGAGATTTTGAATCATTGAAATGCCTTTTTTTTTACATGCCCCAAGTTCCTCAGTTTTGAGGACATCACTAGGTTGTGTACTGATTTGACGTAAGGGGTTTTCAGTTGGCCATCAATCACATAACCCCTCCAGCGGTTGCCATGGGGAGTAGGGAGCGAAAGATAATGCTTGCTCATCTGTGAGAAGCTAACTGACAAATGAATGCTGCCCAAGAGCTGCTTTTCAAACAAGCTTGAGGTAGCTATGAATGAAAATGATCTCCTATCCCTGCAGGCCTCAAACATTTTCAGAAGTTACCCTCGCTAAAAGCTTCAGAAAGTGAAGAGATTAATTCATTAAACACCAAAGACATCACACATGGAAAACATTATGGCTTGTCTTAATCCACTCTGCTTATAAATCAGTCACCAGCATTATTTATCAGGTGCTATAACATATAATAAAACTTACTTTCAACAAACCAAAACAAATCATTGACTGCATACAAATTGGTTAAAAATATTGTATTCCATATGACATTCTGAAACTGAGTTTTGGAGAGAACTTAATTAATAAATATGTGTAAATTGATTATCCACTTGAAATCATGAGGCCTGAACAGGAGGTGTGTTGCTTTCGTGTTCTGCAGAGACAGCAAGCTGACCATGTTGCTACGCGAGTCGCTGGGCAACATGAACTGCCGCACCACCATGATCGCCCACATCTCCGCCTTGCCGAGTCACTTCTCCGAGACGCTGTCCACCATCCAGATTGCATCGCGGGTTCTCAGGATGAAAAAGAAGAAGGCAAAAGTAAGAGCTTTCCCTGCCCAAAAAAACATTGGTCGATCAACTTATGATAGCTGACCAACTTATGGTATGATGGCATTATGGCTTGATGGTTTAGCTGACCATCTTAGACCAACTAAAAACCAGCTACCAGAATAAGCAGGGCCATTCTGTGTGGAATATCAGAATGTATGGGTATTCAGCGTGTAGTGTTGTGAGACCTTTCCAGGTTTGGATCCAGCTTCTTTGCGCAATGAGTGTATGTGCCTTTGTTTTTTGAGTGAATGTATTTGTGACACCACTTGCATTCATTACAAACACAAACAAAAATGCATCTGTCTTTCTGACCCATCAGCAGTACACATCCAGTTCTTCAGGGGGGGAAAGTTCCTGCGAGGAGGGGAAGATGCGCCGACCTACGCAACTAAGGACATTCAACTCCCGGAATGTCGTGGATCCTGACCTACCCCTTCTGCATCTTGCAAGTGACCCTGACGACTACTCCAGCAGTGAGCAGTCGTGTGACACGGTTATCTATGTAGGACCAAATGGCTCTGCCCTATCAGACAAGGAGCTGACAGATAACGAGGGTCCTCCCGAGTTTGTGCCAATTATCCCCTCTCTGCATAAGAACAAAGTAGAACACGGGAAGCTGCAAGAGTCGCGGTCAATGCAGCAGATCCAGCCAGTCCAACAACAGCAGATGCCAGAAGAGGGCGCTGATTCTGGAAAGCAGGAGAAAGACTGCCTCAAGTGCAACACCTTTGCTGAACTGCAGGAACGGCTGGACTGCATCGACGGGAGCGAGGAGGTCAGCAGGTTCCCTTTTGAGGAGCTCCCGGCTAACCGGGTCACCAAATTGGACCCTGTGCCTGCCCGTGGACAGGAAATCAAAAACAATGTGGCGTCACGCATGGCTAAGAAGCTCACTAATGACCAGCAGCTTGAGGAAATTCAAGAGGTACTGGAGGAGGCAGAGATCGCCAAATCCATTATTGAAAGTCTATCGATGTCAAGCAGCTGTAACTTGTCCAGTTGTAGGAGTGTGACGGGCAGCAGCATCATTCAAACAAGCAATTCTCAGAGGAGCATGAGCCCAACCTTGCATGACAGCATGGAATCCATTTCCAGTGAAAGTAAGCCACGCCCAATGGGTTCTCCTAGGTTGGGCATTGCCAGCTTGGCTAAAACCTCAGAGTACAAACCCCCCTCTTCCCCATCCCAGCGCTGTAAAGTATACACCCAGAAAGGGTTCATGCCTGGTACTCCGCCCTTGTCATCCAATGCCCTGAATAGGGATAGTGGGAAATCCTCCACTGAGTCCCTGCTACAGTCAGATTCCAGGACCTCGCCTGTTGGAATGAGCCCCCAAATCATGATGTCGTCCTCCTCTATCAGCATGGGCTCTGCTGAGACCCTGGCTGATGACCTGCCGCAGCTACCGCTGGATGACAAGAAGGAGGCAAAGAACACCACCACCGTGACAATGCAGCAGCCACTGGAGCTAAACGGGGAGGACGAGCTGGTGTTCACACTAGTGGAGGAGCTCACCATCAATGGGGTGATGGAAAACGGCCGGCCCACCAGCATCATAAGCTTCAACAGTGACTGTTCCGTGCAAGCCCTAGCCTCGGGGTCACGACCCGTTAGCATTATTAGCAGCATGAGTGAGGACCTGGAGGTCTTCCCGAGCTCCACTGGTACCACTGCACCAATTTCAGAGGTTAACCTCAACAAATTCCTCCCTCTCTGTAAGACTGAGGGAGAGGCGGCATCAGTTACAAGCTGCCGCTCTTCCATAAGTTCCTGGCTTAGTGAGATGAGCACCGGCAGCGATGGGGACCAGTCCTGCCATAGCTTTGTGGCTCAGCAGTGTTATGGTCAGGGGGAAGCACTGGCCGAGCGACAGCAGCATGACCATTCAGAGATGGCACACTGCAACAACCTTGGCTACCTGAGCGCAGGCAAGAGTCCGGAGAACAGTGGTGCACAAGTGGATGCTGAGAACGGAAATGTGAAGAGCCCCGCGAGCAAGGAGAAGCTGAAAAGGATGCCGTCGCTCGGCAAGACAACTGTCGCTGCTTCTAGCATGCAAACGTTCGGAGAATCTGGTAGCTTCAAGACTAACATCAATATCCACCCCTGTGCTGCCGTGAAGCCCATGTTTGCACAGGACCCCGGTCAAGTACTCACCAAGAGTCCGAAAATCAAGGATACCAGGACACCCCCTGTCCCGCTCTCTACTGAAATCAGCTTTGATGACCCGTGGTTTAAGCGGGACGATGATGAATCCAAGCTGAAGGAACTGGTCTGTGAGGTAAAGCCAGAGAAGAGGTCAGTGAACGCAGTGAATAACTGGAGCCCAGCTGACAGACTCAGCTCCAGTAGTGGAGAGGCAGCTTGCTCACCCGATACCTCGAAGAGGGTTGTGGATGGCTGTGAAATGGTCTTGAACATGTCAGAAGGCCTCACCCCTGTGCATTCAGCAGGCATTTTCAGGACAGCTAGCCTTCCGCGCGGTTGGCATCGTCTGAATAGACAGGATGACCTCGAGGAGGGCTCCCTACGATCCATGAGCGGGGAGAGAAGAGGCTTAGGCGTCACCACCTCCACGCCATGCAGCCCCAGGGCCACACTGGAAAGGAGAGGCTCATCTACAAAACAAGGCTTTTTCGCACGACCAAAAGGTATTCCCCCACTACCACCAGTAAGGAAGTCCAGTCTCGATCAGAGGAATAGAGCCAGTCCACAGCATGGCTCAGACAGCAGTCAAACACTCAACCATATATCTTTACTAGCAGGAACATCAGAGGATTTAACCCTTAGTGGAAAACCAAAAGGCGCTAATTTAGAGAGCAGTAGACTCTTTAGCGCAAAATTAGAACAGCTGGCTAACAGGACCAACTCCTTGGGAAGATCTGGCACTGGTCATTATGAGTACCTATCCCTTGAGAGGGCGGAAAGCCAGACCTCAATGGGCTCCAAGAGCAATGTTGGGCGGGACTCCACCATGCCACGCACAGGCAGGACTTTCAGCCGTGGTTCTATGTCCTCTCCTACTAATGGGCCCAGTACTGCGCCACAGTCCCCCAAAACAAGTCAGTCTAAAATCTCTGCAGTCAGCAAGCTCCTCATGGCTAGCCCAAAGGCCCGGAGCCTGTCTGCCTCAAGCACCAAGACTCTGAGCTTCTCCACCAAATCGCTGCCACAGTCTGTCAACAGGAGCTCCAGCCTGCCTCCCAATGGGAAGACCCAGAACCAGAGCTCCTGGTCGACTCAGTCACTGAGTCGCACCCGGGGCTCAGGGCTAGCTTCCAAGCTCCCGCTGAGGGCTGTGAATGGCCGCATCTCTGAACTGCTGCAGGGAAGCGGGGGCTGCAGGGCAGGTCATGCCCGGGGGACCTCTGACACTGAAGATAGAGGAGGGCTCCAGGGCGAGGAGCGACCGGTGGCGCACACTCTGCCATCCCCCTACAGCAAGATCACAGCCCCCCGCCGGCCGCACCGATGCAGTAGCGGCCATGCCAGTGACAACAGCAGCGTACTGAGTGGGGAGCTGCCGCCGGCCATGGGCAAGACCGCCCTCTTCTACCACAGTGGGGGCAGCAGTGGCTACGAGAGCATGATGCGGGACAGCGAGGCCACGGGCAGCACCTCGTCAGCCCAGGACTCCATGAGCGAGAACAGTAGCTCTACCAGTGGGCGCAGGAGCCTGAAAAACTCAAAGAAAAGGAACAACACAGGTAGGGATGCCTGTTTTTAGGTAACAGAGACTATTACATAGCGAGTAGATTACATTGTATTACATTGTACAGTGAATCTATACAAGGTGAGAGAACAAATTATTAGCTATTTTATACTGGTTTAAACTTCCCTTTATATTATTGAATATTCCTGTACTATCACACACAGAGTATGTTTCTCCCAGCTTACTGATTTTTAATGATGATTAAACAAACATTTAATATCTAAAATGTAATGGTATTTAATGTGAGAGTCACATGGCTCCTTGGTCCTTTTTCAACGTTTTTTTTTTCAAGCTTGCTCTGTCAATAAGTCGTTTAACCGCGTTAAACTGTTCGCATTGGGTGACATTTCACCGAACTGAGGCCTGCAGTCCGAGGGTCTGAATGTGAACAAGGGCTCTCTTCACCTAGCAGGCAGGGCACTCTAACCTCTATGGATTTGTGCACTTTGTCAAACTAGTTTCCCTACTCCTGGACAAATGCAGACATTGACTCTTTACATGCACAGAATCCAGGGCATTTTACCACAGAAATGCAATGAAAAGGAGCATAATTTTGAAAGCATGATTTGGAGCATCAGAACCAGTGCCAAATTCTGGATGCCTGGATGGGGAAAATGCATCTGACTAGAAATTTGTTCAGTGGGTTTCAACTGAGCGACTGGTACGAAGGACTAGAAAATTGGATTTTCTGGTAAATCTGGACAGGCACTACAAACTGGAGAGTTCAACAGGAACAGCAACAAATGGATGAACTTGAAACCAGAGCTTTTTAAATGGCTGACTTTCATTGTTCTTTTCATTGTTCCATTGTGCTCTACTGTTCGAAACAAAGGCTGACTTACTTTGGTGTGGTGGCGATCAGATAGCAGACTGCCCGAGTCCCAATTTCTATGCAAATAGAAATTGGCAGTTATGAATTGCATAGAGCAGGACGCATTACTGTGCCCTGTCCAGATAAGCAGGTGACCCACTGGTGTTCTATCTGCAGAGAGATTATGGGCTGTGCATCTCAGCAGTGCTCACAAAAACAACACGACATGCGGCTTGAACAGTTCTGTCCTGGAATAGGCCAGCTGATTTCATGTTGTTCCACCATAGCTTTCCAGTCAGTCCTTTTCTGCTAAAACCACCCATTTTTGGACATTAACAGGAAGCAATACTTTGTCTGTGTTTTATACATGTACTGTTTGTGAGGAATTAAGGAACTAATTTTAGCTACAAGAGATATAAAGTATATAAAGTAAAAATCCAGACCAAGATTTAGTTTTAACTAACCAATTGAGTAAAAAGAGTCTCAGTCACAGAGTTGGTTGGATGAAACAAAATCTTGGTCGGAATTTCTTTCAGGACCTGAACTGACCTCTTGAAAGAGTAAATTGGTCCTTTTGCTGATGTGATGTCCTATATCCTCAGGGTCCCAGCGTAGACGTTTGATCCCCACACTGTCCCTCGACGCGACATCTCCAGTCAGGAAGCCTATCATCAGCCCAGGCGTGCGCTGGGTGGACGGCCCTCTGCGGCCTACCCAGCGGGGCCTGGCTGAGCCCTTCGAGATCAAAGTCTACGAAATTGATGACGTTGAACGCCTGCAGAGGAGACGGGGCACGAGCAGCAAGGTACGGATAAACCCTGAACACGGAACGCATGATGAAAGGTTGATGTGTGCAACAGCAAACTGGGCCTAAACTTGGAATGCCCTAAAGAGAAAAATATCCTATCTCCTATTTTTGTTGCCAGATTTAATGTGCTGAAGCAAGCAGTGTGAAATACAAATGTCATTGTGTTTGGCAAATATCTACACTGGTAGAGGGATACATTGGCTTCATGCCTATAGCACTGGGGAGAATCAATCAATCAGTCTATCTATCTATCTATCTGTCTGTCTGTCTGTCTGTCTGTCTGTGTGTGTCTGTCTGTCTGTCTGCCTGCCTGTTAAATCACATAAGCAGTTATAGAAGATGGATTATCTACAATGCATTTGGGAGTGTAGGACAGAAGCATTGTGTGAATAGCATTTGGATATCATGCTTTCACATGAGAGCCCAGTAGCTTGCAGACTCTCTCCGGAAAGGTGCCAGCCGTGACTCTCACACATTGCTCGTGGCTCTGCCAGCAGGACGTGGTATACTTCAGTGCCAAGCTGAGGATCTTGGAGCACCGGCAGCAGAGAATCTCAGAGGTGCGGGCGAAGTATGACTGGCTGAAGAAGGAGCTGGAGCAGACCAAGCAACACCTGATGCTGGCTCCCGAGAAATGGACCAACGAATGTGAGTCATGTCTGGGTGACAGCATGGGCCTTCGCGAGATACCAAAGTAACTGTGGCTGCCTCCATGTATCTTCTATATAGGGAATATTGCTTTGGTATGTCTAACGATAACAGTAACCTAACTACTAACTCTACATAGCGATCTTTTATTAACATTACTGTTTTACCTTTTTGGATCCTTTCTCTTCCTGTATTAGGCCTCATGCATACTTCATATGCTCAAATTCTCAAGAAGCCTGCATATTCAGATTTATTTTGTATCTGAAGTGTATAAAATAATGATAGATTTAAAAACCATCACTCATCCATTTTCATTTTAATTCAACTACTCGTTGTAGATGTATTTAATGTTCCATTACATCAGCTGGAAATGTCTCATTCATGGTTGACATTATTGGATGTTGAATGATGAGTTGAGTCTCTCTTGACTTGTCACCTGTCTGGTGCTTATTTCACGACTTGTGTTTTGCAGTCGACTTACAACAGACGTTTGAGGTAGATTCCTTGGAGTACCTCGAAGCCCTGGAATTTGTCACCGAGCGCCTGGAGAACCGGGTAAACTTCTGCAAAGCCCACCTTATGATGATCACATGCTTCGACGCCACCTCTAAGCGTCGGTAGGGGGAAAGATGGCAGCTGCCATCTGCCAGAGCTGCGCAGACTGATGGGAATTGGTGGTAGAGTTTGCACAGAAGACGGTCACGTGGGCTTCGTGCAGGATGCAGAGACGCATAAACACAAATAGGAAACAAATATTTTTCTAAAGTGTCGGGAAAGGCAGGAGGAAGAGTATGCAGTTGATGTGTTATTGTGATCTGAAGACGAGGACATTAATGAGCATGAAAGAGCACTTTTACTAAGGAACTTTTCAAAATGAATGGTTGTAAATAGTGTTTCGTTTGACGAAGACTGACGCAGAACGGGACTGCTGTGGAGGACGAAGAAAAAGTAAGAAACAACTGAATAAGAAAGAAAATGACAACAAAGTGCCTTGGGAAGAGTCCAATATCAGATTTCCCTATTTATGGTGCTAGGTCAAGTAGATTAGAGAAAAAATAACAAATACAGCTTGTTTTTCTTGGTGTTTAATCCTTCTGACTTGTTGTTTATTGGTAATTTGTATTTGTATTGTTATACTAGTTAAACAGCAGCATATTATGGCCTGTTATGTGTATGTTTTTTTATAATTTTACTCAAAAAATACGTTTGAGACCGCTCAGAGTGTATTGGTTTAAAAAAATAAAAAGCAAGCAGGCAGCAGAAACAAAATGAGCCATCAACAAAAACAATCCAAAAAAAATAAAATGACGCGTGGTGGGAGCGAAGAGGAACGAGCACAAAGAAAGGGCCTAAAAAGGGCCTCGATTCCTCAGCTTCGTCGTTTCTGGTTTCCCCCGGTGGCTGGTGCTTTCTGTGACCTGTATCCGAGGCTCAGCCGCCGAGGGCAGCGTTCACAGATCCCACTGCCGGCGATGCTGCTGCGGCGCGGAAGAGCGACCGTCGTGCATAACACCGGAATCGTTTTGTAGTTTTTGGTGCTGGCCGGGTCTTGGTCAAGCATCCGTTCTGCGACGCTAAGGTGCATAACTAGCCAGTATTTGAGTTTTGCAAGGGGGGTGGGGATAACAGTATAGCTGAATTGTGCTCTGTCACATGTGGCGGGTGGGGGGGGGTCTGTCAGAAAATGGAACATAGTTTACATAAATATGTACATTACACTGAGAACTAATGTGTTCATCAATAGAAAGCCATCTTTTATGGAGGAAACCATGTTCACTCTGCGTGGTCTCACTTTGGTGGTGCATACAATTTGGTAATAAATGTTTATGTATGGTGCTTGAGATCGTTTGACATCTTTTATACATTCATATGTATGTATGTGTGTGTATATATAAATACGCACACACATAGATACACACATAGCTTTTCTCCTATAATAATGCTAATGTCACCTGCTTCGTCACCTTCATTTAAGGGACTTTGAGCCCTGCCCTTATCTTTGTCATAGTAACATAGTAATGAATGAAGGATATTATTTATTTGTAAACTCAGGAGGCCTGTTTGACAGAGTTGCTTATATTATATAATTTATTTACATATTATGGTTGCAAAGTGCTATGCATTAAAAAAAATGTACAGTAACGAAGTGTGTTTCATATATAAATATATACATATATACGCTTCCATTTTTATAATATTTTCTTTTTTTCTGCTAATTCACCTGCCATTAAATGAGTGTGGGAAAGTCCACTTTGCCATGGATGGTGTGCTGATGGCCGTCTTTGTTGACTGCTTGCTCATGAATATTTTACTTTCGCTTTTTTTTTTATATCTTCTTGTCACGCCCTCTCGCACCTCAGCCAATGGTCAGATAACAGAGCTCGGCATTTAACTTGTACTAAGTGTTGAAACGTTGTCGTTGGATTTCCTTAAACTGTCACGTTCAGAAGCGGTCACTGACCGCGGACACGAGTTACCGAAGTGGGGTTTTTCGTTTTGTCTTTTACTTTGGTCTGCTGTGTATGGAGAGAGTTCTTGAAAATCCCTTGATTTGAATGACTTGTAAAACTGCTGGATGGATAAGATCACGTGGAAACTGAACTGTATGCAATGGACAATTAAGAAACGGTGCTCTTGGTTCAACTGCCCTCAAAATACAACAAAGGAATGGAATAAAAGTAAGATGTGACATGGGGACCGATGTAAATAAAGGTTGTACCTGGACAAGTGGCTTGCTTGTGATTTTTACTTCCATATCCCACAGGCAGTTAATTTTTATAAATCTTCATGTACACTGTAAAGCTGTTAATTAAGTGTTAATGTACAATAAGCTGTGCATGATATACCTTTAAACACACGGCAAAGAACCAGACGATGCACAGCGGAGGGTGATTGCATGCTTGGAGTGTGTTTAAGACAGGGGAATCCATGGGGTATCAAGGGGTATTTCTTATCCAGAAAGTTAGATTACTAATTAGAGGACTGATTGGCCGAAGAGTCCTCACACCTGGGTTTGAACATCTGACATGGTGGTTTTTCCAAAAACCTGCATACTCACTGGCCCTTTGTGGATAAGTGTGCCTACCCTTGGTTTAAAAACATATAATACATGGCTGTATACTACGGTTACCTTGTTTGGCTTGCACATTTGTACCTAAGGACATTTTCATGTTTACGAGCCAAACACACACTGATTAGTACAACTACTTTTCCTGCCAATGATTAAATATTTTGCTTAGATATCATAAGCCGCCATTGTCGAAAATTGTCTGTTGTTATGGCCATATGCCAGTCATTAGTTAGAAATTCCCCATTGTTTAATAATAGCGTGTCAATTTACTATTGTGATTCGCCTGCCTGGCATTACATGTGCAGTTATTGAAAATTAATCAATACCCTTCTAACAATCCGATTTGAGAAGTCAGCTGCACTGGGGTATAACAGCAGTCAGATTTAAAGGGATTTAGTGTTATTTTTGCCTGTATCTTTGGTCTGATTGGTCTACCTAGAAAAAAGCAGCAGATAGGAACTTGCCTTTCACAAACAGAACAGCAAATATTTGGTAAATGGCAAGAATACGGACAATGGCTGCAAATGAAATGGAGAACATGCATCCTTCCCGGCAACATGTTCAAGGCGAGATGAGCTGCTAATTAACATTATGCCATACATCAGAAAGCTATAAAGTGGCCTTTGAGTGCTATCCTCCAAATTAAGATAATGCACTGTTATCATTACATAAAAACACAGGCACTTGACAACTCGGTGTAGTCACATGATTTTTTTAGTGCTCTAATTTAATACATTGTGTGTATGACGTGTACAATACTAAATTATACCGCAGTCTCGACATTACGTTAATTTATTCAGCAGAAATGTTTGTACAAGGCAACATACAAGCCAGGAAGGTCTGGGGTCAAAGAAGAGGGTCAGCCAATATGCAACACCCACAGCAATAAGGTCTAAGGGTCTCGTCCCAGGTCCCCAAAGGGGTATGATTAGCCAGTCAGCCAAGGGATTCAAACTCACAGCCTTGCACAAACAGGCCTAACCTTATCCACTAAGCTACAGACCACCCCCATATATAAGAAAAGATAAACAAATTCAACTATTGTCTTATTTACTATAATTTTACTTTAATCATGTTCTTGACATTTCTTTACCCCAAGTGGATGCATTGTAATATTAGAACATAGCCAAGCTAGAATTCACTCTGAAAAAAATGCGAATTACAATTTTTCTGGGATTCCAATTATTAATTTATAAATTTATAATTACCCTTGAGTGTTTCGCTCTTCTTATGGTGTATATTTATTCATAGTGCTTGAACCATTCCTGAGAAGTTAAATCTTGCTATTGTTATGGTTTGAGAGTGTATTATTATTCAATATACCTGCATGTGTATGTATTATATATATTATATTGAAAATATAAGACCACAGAAATAGTTTTCAGATAAAAGTGTGATAAAAATGGATTAAAAAAGGTTAGTGTTAGATAATCAGTGAAGCAGATAGCCAAGACAGGCTTCCTATGAAATGAGTATATGTATAACATTCACAGAGTTCTGAGCACAGACTAAAGCCTTAAACATTAACAGTGAAGATGTGAATGAGAACGGTCACTCAAAGAAGCTTTAAAGTGTAAATCAAGTTTAATTCAGACTTTGCGGTTGGTTATTACACCAGCTCCTTGATCGCACCTTCATTAGATTTGATTCTGCTTTTAAATTGAAAATAGGCTTTGAAAAGGCTCCTGAAACACGAATGGAGGGGAAGAAAATGAGCCACTGCTGGGTAAAGCAGAGCAGAAGATGGCCGGGAGAAAGAGCTCACTGTGCTAGGCATGGGGCAAAGAGTGCAAGGGATGGACTGTGGCATTTTGATTAGCCACTGCCCTCCTGGAGAGATCTCAGACATGTTTGCCTTCGGGGAAAGACCTCACCAGAAATGGGTCTAATTGGAAGTGCATGACTGCTAAAAAAAAAAAATCGGAGAAGTAGGTGCTCTGGAAAATATGTCTTGCTGAAGACAGCAAGGACTAACAATACGGGTGAAGTATGCTGCTTTCAGACAGCGGCAATTGTAGGATTTTGTTCTAAGGTGGGAGCCTAAGAGGGGTCATAATTCATACAGAGGGGCCAACTTAATTATTAGCCAATGATATAATTTAAATTGGTGAGTGACAGGGGAGGAGGGACTCCAGGGGCCAATCAGCTTTCAGCTGGGGCCAGTGCCCCTGTGGCCCCGCCCCTGCATACACCACTGCTCTCGGCGTGAGGCCTGAAAAAGGCCATTTTTTCGACAGTGGTTCAATCTGCATGGATGGGCTCATCCAAAACAAAACTATTTTGCGATAATGACTCTCATCCAGCAATTCATTTCTGAAACTAACCTCAACGAACCCTCAAAATAAGCTGCAATGAGGAAAGCCAGACGCATGACTGTCGACACGTAAAGATAAACAAGCGAGAGGCCCCCAAACCAATTCTGACCTTCATTTTCCAGTTAGCTGACACGGGGTCTGTAGTACGTACAGAAAAATCTATAAATATATGAGAAATTAACTGATTTCTGGTTAAGAATTGAACCAGTCTGTGGCTAAAAGATGCATAGTTTCAGAAGACATACGAAGTACGTAAGGGTGTGGAGTTTATCATACAGAGATCGGACTACCCAAAGATTTGGCAAAGCGTAATGAGATGGAGCAAGATGGTATCTGTAAGGAAAAGACCTCCTTCATTGTTTGTCTTTTAAGAGACGGTCAGTAGGGATGGATGGATGATTCATGGCTCTTAATATATTATTAATCCCTCCGTGTCCCCGCTGCACAGATGAGAGATAAAGGGAATCAGTAAGACAAACAGACGGGCAGCCTGCATCCTGTGCTGGACAAAAAGTCTGGAAGTGGCTGACTGGTCAGGGCAGCCCGCTGTGCTGGTGTCGGCTGTGAAGCGTCCCATCTGCATGGCAGGGGAGAGGCTCTAGGCAATCGCCAGTTTTTGGGGTGGTTTAAAAAAAAAAAAAAAAAAAAAAAAAACTTAGTGGGGCTTTTGAAACAGATTGCTAATGTTTTTCCGTGCGGAGAAAGAGAAGATCAGCATTTTGTGGGTGTTTTAACCCCAAGGTCTTCGTAGTCCAGCTGCTCTTAATTCAGACTGTTCAGACTGACAAACTGACAAACAGTTTCTTGTTTACAGAGACCAAAATAATAGCAGTAGTTTTATTCCAATAGTTTTTATTCCAATAGTTTTAAATAGTTTTTATTCTAACAGTTTTATTCTAGACTAATCGCAAAATAACAACAAAAGAGATTTTATTCCAGATTTTCTCAAAGAGATGCACTTGTGTCTTTAATGTTCTTGTCAACTAAAAATACAGAATATGACAAATGAGGCCATTCAGGTAGCCATCGTAAGAAATATAAAACCTTGTCACGATGATTGATGTACTCGGCTGTCATGGCGGTTAATCGAAAACATTCAGAACATCACACGACGGCACCCCATAGTGCTGCAGTGATATTACTCAGGAAAGACTATTCCGGAATATTCCATCAGCTCGGCTCCGCTAGGCACGGCACATCTCAGCCTGGCACTTCTGCAGCATTCCTTTGAGCTCACAGGTTAGGCTATGCTCACATCCATGGGTCACCTTCATAACATCGTAGGCCTAGCGTGAATAAACAGTCAGTCAGAAGGAGCACCGAACATACACTGCACCTTATTCTCCCATCACGCCATGGAAAATGGAAGTCATGTCAACACAGAGAGATTTACTGCTAGGTGGTAGGGTGGACGTGCAAAAAGAGTACACGAAAAGGAGCTGGAATCCACATTAGGGAATAGTACGAATTTCAATTTTATTTGTATAGCGCAATTTCATAATATTACATTGTCTCAAAGTGCTTTAAATTATCCCTGCCCAAAGCCAGATGACAGGGAGGACACAGTACAGACTGCAGGAGGTACACCCTCCATGTTGCCCTCCACAGCAGCAAAAATGGCCCAACAATGGCCTAGAGGAATTCACAGCAAAGCTAGTGACAAACCTGCTTTAGGGTCCCAAAAGCCTCTTCCAGCCTGCCCAGGTACTGTTGCAGTTTTCCAACTCTCATCAGCTGAACTGCCCTGGCTGGATGGGGGCATGGATAGTAAAACCTAGGATAAAGACCAATGTACGTTTAAAGGTAGCAGCCCAAGAATACCTTAACCACACAAGGACATTCAGCTCATGGCAAATGATTTCATGACTGTCCCAAGCAAAGCTCTGTTGGCTAAGACAGCTAGCCTTGGTCATGATAGATATACCTCAGCTGGGCATTGTAGACTGTAAGAATGCATCCTTCAGACTGAGCTATGACAAGCTGGACCATAGAAACACTACACTGTAAAGAGCTACAACAACAGGCATCCATAAATAATGGTGATGGTCAGGATGCTGTTGCACAGATACACAAGATTCAAAGGTGCAAAAGTCTGATGTAACACCTCTATAGCTGGCCCTATTACAATAAAGTGAAAAGATGAAACGGACATGAAAATAAATTGCTAACGAAATGAATAACTGGGGAGGTGCTCTGTTAGCACCCCAACAGTCACAGGGATACAACCCAAAATCTTATTGCTCTCGTGCCAGAAATGAATGGTTCGTGCCATTACACAAGTGGACGTATGATCACCCTCAAATAACTTATGTCATACCAGTTAATATAAATCATATTATGTTAGGTTAAAACATAGTTTTAGAACGTTTGATCATAACATGATAAAATTGCAGTGGTGTTAAAATGAATTCATTCTAATAAAAAAAAAAACAGGGTATTAAATACAGTATTATCTAGAAAGAATTGCATAGCGCTTTCCTTCTGTTTAATATCCTGCACACTGAAAGACACACGTGCCGGTAAGTCACCTATTTCCCGTAATATGTTGTAATTATTAAGCACAATTAGATTTTAGAATATGTTGGCCACAGCTTTCCCGATGGCCAATCTCGACGCATCAGTTTCCTCAGAACAAAGCTCCACCATCCACACACACTGACACTATTTGCCATTTATAATCTGCAGATTCCCCACGGAACACGAAAACACAAAAGATTACAATGAAACGCTTCCATGAAATGTAAATAAAAATAAAGTAATAGAAAATTAATAAAAATTGCCCAAATATACCTGGCTTGATTATAAATGGATGATATCTAAAAACGAAACACTTGGATAATTAAAAGTTAAGACAATTTTTTTTTTTTTAAGTTTCACTTTAAACCAGCATAAGACAGTAAAAAGGCTAATTCTGCAATAAGGAGGACGATTAGGGCTGATCAGGACCCTCTCCCCCAGGCAGCTGTGCCTGACAGACAGGTTTATACTCTCGCCTTCTTCTCCACATCTGTTCTCAGCACCTTCTCGATATTTACTCATTACTGCCAGTGAGACCACATGCTACGGAACTTGGGCTAAAATTAGCACGACTGTCTATCCTGTCAAAAGCAAAGATCCTCGGCGATTTTCTCCGTCTGGCTCCAAATGAAGCCACAGGTGGTCCTCTGGATTTACTGCTGACATATGTTTACTGGGGCTCCGTAAAGTTTTTACAGCCCTTCCATATGCTTCAGTGAGTTTCTACTAATTGGCAGTTTTAGTCTTTCCTCTCTTCTGATTATATTTCATATGTATGTAAAATATAATTTATATGACTGTATTTTTGCAGAGATACACGACAAGTTCATGTTCACTGATATCACACTCCTACTGTGGTTGTTTAGCTAACACAGAAAATGCACAGAAAGTCACACGGCCCACAGTTCCAATGGCACCCAAAATAAAACCTCAGGGCACCTCTTGGAACTTGAGCCAGAAACATCTGAGTTACCCTCTGGCCTGCACATCCATCAAGCAGAACGAGGCGCCGAATTGTGAGATGTTTCTCCATGAAGTGAAGCTCTGTCCATCCACTCAGCCAGATGGGCACGAAGGAAATGTGCCGCGGGGACATATGAGAAGACACCGGCACCTACTGGCACCTCTAATTCTCCTCTAAACAGACTTCAGAGCAGAATGTTGGAATTTCAGAGGGATACAACCATTTTTATACGCTAGCTGGTACACAAAACACCCTTCCATCATCTAGTCACTAACCCAACACAAACACAACCATTATCCCAAGCAGCGTAGTGCTCAGGGTACGAGACACTCTGTATGAAATGCCAATCTATCAGAGTGTATCACAGGGCATAACGGTACCGCACAAAAATCTTAGGCAGTCAAAGAAAATAATTATATTTAAATAATCTTCGTGTGTAAATAAGATTCTGTCTATCAAAGTATGTCAGCTAAGCCATTTCGAAAACTCTCCTAAAATCACTCCAGCATTTGCAGCAACCGTCTAATACACAAATGCATTGTTTGACTTGACCACTATGCCACCTTTTTTGGCTAATAAATGCATCATCTGGGGGGAATATATATGCCAGTTTGCTAACTGCATGACTTCGTGCTGTGGGAATGAATCACACAGAGAACATGCAACCAAAACACAGAGATGCATGGCAACACTGTCACCCAAAGTGCCATCCTGTAAAATGTCTTATGGTAAAGAGCACTATAGACCATGTGCATTCTGGTATACAGAATATTATTGCAATACATGCAGTACCTAATAGATTAGTATTGGTTTTGGAGTTAATATTCATGCCTCTTCTTTATAGTCTTTATAGTTCTTTATAGAAAGAAAATGACAGAAAATTTTCCATAAAGATCTAGGAGTTTCAGAATAAAAAAAAGTACTGAAAATTTGTAGTACACATAACATTTCCCCCTGCTCCAAGGCCTGGTATAAATAGCATAGCAGTCATCTCTAAATGAGCTCACAAGGTAATTTCTGGAAACAAAGGGCCTGTAACTGATAAGAGAAAAATAGCAAAATAACATGATATTAAAAATACATAATAATAATAATAATAATACAGTTCTCCAGAACCATGACCAAGACAAATGATTGGAAAATGGATGGATGGCTGGGTGGATGGATGTAATATAGTTTCCTCTAGGTACCCAAAACTTGTCTGCTAATAATCTGAACCTAATATGATTTCTATATGCAGAATACTAATTTAATAACAACAAACCTTATTAAAATCATTTTTAATGAGAAAAGCTCTAAGTGTTATAGTATAGTAGCAGGTCTACCCAGGTAAAACACCAGTACACGATCAGTAATGGCAAGAAGACCATTATTAATAACATCTTACATACTGGGATGAGACTGAGGCATTACATCTGGACTGGGACTGGGAGCATCAGGTCTCCAGTCTGGGGAAAACTCAGAAGGGCCTTAATTTCATTATTTAAAAAAAGGCCGATACATTCTCTCTTTTACTCCTTCAGTGCTAAATCATTCCGAAAAACAAAGAACTTCACCCTCTTGGGAAGACTGTAAGAGGAGATCTAAATTATGATTCCATCTTCGCAAACCACTGACTAGTTCAGAAACTCTGGAGATTAGGCGGGTTGCTGAAAACAATACTATTATCACAAATCTGACACGCAGAGTTAAAAAAAGTGCCAGCATTTTTCATGATAATTCAAAGGCTCTGTGAGTTTGCCCCGATTGTGTTCTCGAGATAAATTGAAATCATTTATTCTGCATAATTGTCATAGACTATTTAAATTGCTTTTGGTTCTCATCCAAACAATGGAACAATGCTATAATAATTCAGAACTCTGAAATAAATCCCACAGAGATCTATCACAGATAAAAGAACTGCCCGAAAGCTCTTATCAATCAAGGTAATAGGTAATAAACACCACTAAACTGCTGAACTTTACTATCTTTTAAAATAAGGAATCCAAGTAATGTTATGAGAAGATCTCATCATCGGCAGCCAGAATCAGAATAATATGCACACATATGGAGGCATTAATTACATTGCCATGCAAAGTCTCTGTCCCTATGAATCATGTCGCTGCTTCCCTGACCGCCTGGTCACCCCCGTGTGTCACCTTCAGGATGCATCCCTCTGTATATTTCCCCTACCAGGGTCTTCGGCCAATCAGCTCACATGCATCGGAACCCCGACAGTCGATTGGCAGCTTCCCTGTCCCTGTGAGGCCCACTGCTTCACCCAAGTCTCAAACCCAATTGTTCCCACTAACCATCTGCTGCTGTTTCAAAAGAATCTGCAGATCATCGAAGATTAAAAGATCACTGGGGCCACACCCTCTCGTTTCCCCTGGGGTTTATAGTGTGAGCTGCGGAAAAGTCCCCCTTTTCACAGAACAGCCAGCTTAATTATTTATTGGAAATAACCTTCTCTTCCTGTGAATTTGTAAACCCCCCCCCCCCCCAATTCACCCATTCTCTACTTTGGTTGTGACATTGAACTCAGTTCATAAAAAAAATGGACAGCAGGATTAAGCTTTATTTTCAGCATTTAATGTATAACAAATGAAAGTGGACTAAATTATTATTTGTCCCTCACACAGGCTGTGCTCAAAGGGGTCTGTCAGGAGAGGGAGGTCTGCTTTTTATCTCTGCTAAATTTGATTTCATTAATGCATCTTTAATCTTCTTCGCGTCTTCCAGGGACGAGCTCTTCCGTCCCAGTGACGTCGCACTCTTCACATCTCAGTGACACTGCTGTGCTGACTGACATCCCCACTCACAAAGAGCCCATAAGGCTGTGCTAATCAGCATACATAACAATAGTGTAATACAGATAGATACACACATAGATACAGCTTATATAACTAATATAGCTTATATAACCATTACAGAATGGGGCTAATATGAAAATCTATCTAATTATGCTGTTAACATTTTCGTCGTAAAAATGAATTTTTCTTTTAAAGAATACCACCAAGTACAACTAAAAAATGAGGAATGCTTAAAATATTCCGAAAGGGCTGATTTGCTCAGCTAATGCCCAGTTCCTAGCGTCTTTTCAAAAATGTTACAGCAACAACAATCATTTGTATGATGGAGATTGAGGTTCCGAGCTGTAGTCTTAAATGCGGGCAAAAACCCACAAATAACGGATCGCTGGCAAGGAAAATCTTCCTGGCAGATGGAGAGAAGTTGGGTGTTTTATAATTTGTGACGTGGGTACAGACACATCTGGCTATAGCCAAGCGTGTGACACGGATGCAAATGCGGCCCTGTCCGGATTAATTCCTGTTTCAGCAGCCCCCAGCTACCATCGACATCACTACACTACCTCGCGTTGCAACAGCTTGCTGACCAGCTCAACACCCCTTGGCTCGATCGCACATGTTGTTCAAATGGAACATTAACAGTACTGAATGGAAGGTTTTTTTCAGCACGGAAGCCGTACTGAAAACAGACAACAATCTATACAGGAAAAAAATGAGACCTATAAGTGGAACGCTCCAGAAAGTAACGACACTGAGTGTTACCTGAAGGTCATCAGGAGAGCTCCCTTACAAAGCTCCTGATGTTGTATTCCTGATAAGGTGATAAGTATGGGGTGCTCCAGGAAAATATCCAATATAAATCTACAGTAAAATGGTAAATCAAGCTGGATAAAAATCACTGACTATAAAACAACCAACGGCAACAAAAAACCAGCATCTTCATCATCACAGTGACCATCACAGTAATAATAAACAATGGGACCCTTTGCCCGGATCAGTAACGTCTAGACCTCATTTTGGGAGAGCGCTCCCACCACTAAACTGGAGAAAGGCCTGCTTTGGTTAAAAATTCCCAGGCCACATAACTGAGTGAAGTTTTAAACCTTACAACATCTAGAAACACCAATCCTTCCCTTTTCCAATCTCATATCCTCGACTGGGTTGTAGGGGAGGCCTGGAGCCTAGGGGTACATGCATAGAGTATAAGTCAAGGGTACACCTGGGATGGGATGCAAACATGAGGCACTTTTCCACTGCAAGAACTTTTTTCAGGAGCCAGAACCTTTTTCAGCGAACTTCTGTTGCGTTCCCAGCACAGGAAAGTGACCTGATTGCAGTTCCTCGAAGGCAGCTCCTGAAACTTATTTTAGTCCCTACTCTGTAGTAGGTACATTCTGACCAACCAAGAACTACTGGCTGGGGCTTACTGCAATACCCTTTGCTGATTGGTTGACCATAAGCACCAGCAGTAACTTGGGAATTACGCAGAAGGGTGGGGAAAGAATCAGTAGAGCAATTCTAATTAGCAGAGAGATGGTTGAGTCTCATATTTCTGCATTGGAAAATTCAAGTGATAATACTGCCAATATCGGCAGTGGAAATTGCCAGTGCTTTTAGTGAAATAATGTTACATTGTGTTTTATTCTGTGGAAAATTAAAGATCGATTTACTGGCTGGATATAATGAATTATAAACCTTGCGGGCCATATAAACAAAATGCTGTGTCTCGTTTTGAACTAATACGGGACGCAATTTGTCCTATATTTTCGGATTGCAATATTAATCCCCCCAATAATTTAAAAATTATTTTGGGGTGGAAGTGTACTTTCGTGTAAACTGAGTGGCCCGGATATTCAAAAGTTCCCGGTCATGACAGCTCAGAAGCTTCCAACCAGGAACTAGGTTTCAGTACTTTGGTGGGAAAGCACTTAATCCCGCTATAGACTACACTAGCAAACAAAAATGTGGCAAAAATAAAGATTACAAATGCACGGACTTTAAATTAGCTGAAAAGAACAACTACGTACGGTACCTGTTTCAATGAAAAACAAGAACAGACTAGTTTTCAGTCATATCTTAAGCACAGAGAAATACTGCAGACTGTAAATGTCCATTTATTAAATGAAAATGTGTGAACAGAAAATAAATAAAAAAAAACAAACGGAACAAAAACAGAAAATCCCAGCAGCAGTGCATTTGCCCCCCTACTCCAAGTCCATTTAGGTTCACTTAGATCCAGGGAATTTTCGACTCACCAAAGTGTGACTGATAGCATACGAGTGGCTGGCTGTTACACAGCAATGAAGTGAACGGCTTATGCCCCCCCAAGAGGAAAAATAAGAAGCATACTGCCGCTTGGCGACAAGACAGCGCCGCCATACACAATAAAGCTGCATGCTCCGTGACTACGCCAGGAGCACTGCAGAGAAGAATCAGGTTCCTCATGACGCTGCTGTCGTCTGGATCCCAGAAGCAGAAAAGCAAACTTAATTCGGCGACAGAACCGGACCAGACAGCTGCTACAGGAATCAGGATCACTTGCTCAGAACAAAGGGATTAAGGAAACAGCATTAAGGACAGAGTTTATGACATTTATAAAACACTTTAATAAAACCAGTACATGAAATCATGAATGTGCATCAGCAATTAATAAATAATTCATGATACTCTGGCTATAGTTAATCACAAAGATAGCTGTATAAGGATTAAATAAAATGTATGTTCCAATTATATTCCTATATATAGACAAGAAACAAATAGAAATCTGTGTTTTTGGATTGGTGAGATCTTCCCTCAGGCACTGGTGTCCCATTTGTCACATAAAAAAATGCAAGAAATGATTTCCTATTTTACTGTAGTACAGCAGGTCAAGAATGTTACAAAGGGGGATGGTAGAATTTGAGTTGTACTTATATATAACATATCCATTGTCCATGGGGGGGGAACCTTTACATGTATTGAAATGATCTGCATCGCACCCCATCTAGTCTGTTAAATAAATCATAATAACAGAATCACATGTATAAATTTGAAAAATACAAGCAAGGCCTACTGAATTAGGAATATTGCGAACAAATTCATGCATGTGGATACATTTTAGACTGGAACAACCACTTTTGTAACAAAGCAGGTATATTGCAGGGCCCAAACCACCCTGCCAAACCCAAGTCTGGTAGGAGCTTTCACCGCACCAGGATGCTGATTCCCAGTGCAATCTCGCCCAGGGAAGTCTGGCCTACTGCAATATGAAGTGTCAGTGCACTTTACGCCAAGTGAGAAGTGTTTTCACTGCATGTTTTGATGCATGTTGTCTATCTTTCCATTTGTATGCTGTCACTTGTTTTTTGAACAAGAAGTGGCTGAGTAATCATTGTAATGCACTTTTTGAAATTTTATTTCAGCTGTGTTCTTTAGCCACATTGCAAAATTCTCCCATCTTTTTTAAAATACATTTAATGAAAGCTGCGAGGACTACATTATCACTGTATATTAAGCAGGACATGTACATTGCTCTCGGGTTTATTCATGAGGTATCACTGTTTCATGATGAGGTATAACGTGCCAGTGTAAGGGGGCACATTATTCAGATCTTTGTCTTAATATTTATTAGACTGAGAAGGAAGGAAATAGGACATAAGGCCAGGGGTGTATACAGGGGCGGGGCCAAAGGGGAACTGGCCACAACAGAAAGCTGATTGGCCTCAGTGTGCCCCCTCCCCTGTTACTCACCAATTCAAAACATAACATTGGGTGCGTTCGACTTCATGCAGCCGCTTACAGCGCTGGCTTAAAGCGATGCACTGGAAAAAAAACTAACCATCATGCAATGCGTCAAGACCAGAATGCCTCGCTTTAAGCCAGCGCTGTAAGTGGCTGCATGAA